>JBBGZY010001893.1:710000-912500 GCA_037952925.1 Lithobates clamitans
CTGTCTGTCCCGACTCCTTAATGAATGGACGCAAGCAAACATTCATTGATGGGTGCTGGTGAGGCTGCATTTGATGGGCGCTGGTGAGGCTGCATTTGATGGGCGCTGGTGAGGCTGCATTTGATGGGCGCTGGTGAGGCTGCATTTGATGGGCGCTGGTGAGGCTGCATTTGATGGGCGCTGGTGAGGCTGCATTTGATGGGCGCTGGTGAGGCTGCATTTGATGGGCGCTGGCGAGGCTGCATTTGATGGGCGCTGGCGAGGCTGCATTTGATGGGCGCTGGCGAGGCTGCATTTGATGGGCGCTGGCGAGGCTGCATTTGATGGGCGCTGGCGAGGCTGCATTTGATGGGCGCTGGCGAGGCTGCATTTGATGAGCGTTTCATTAAAAAGGCTGAGTATACATGGGCAGGGAAAAGGGGGTGGGATCAGGGGGCAGAAAAATGAGGTTTTGCCTAGGGTGTCAAAAATCCTTGCACCAGCCCTGAACCTATCCATTAAAGGAAGAAAAAATGAATTTCTTCATCACTTTAGGCCAATATGTATTCTGCTACATATTTTTTGATAAAAATACCAATAAGTGCATATTGGTTTGCACAAAAATTAGCGTCTACAACCGTGGGATATATTTTCTTTCTTTTTTTTTTTTTTTTTACTAGTCATGGCGGCGATCAGCGACTTCTAGCAAAACTGCTATTATTGCGGTGGACAAATCGGATACCTAATTTACATGTTTGATACTTTTTTGGGTACCAGTGCTATAAATATGCCCTGTCACTGCACTAGCAGGAAAGGGATTAACATCAGGGGCGATCAAGGGGTTAACTGTGTGCGTAAACAGTGTTTCAGTGTAGTTGGGGGGGGGGGGGGGGGCTTTTACTAGGGGAAGACATAGATCTGTGTTTCTGCTTTACATGATCTCTGCCAGTGATGGTGAACCTTGGCACCCCAGATGTTTTTGAACTACATTTCCCATGATGCTCCACTACACTGCATCCATCCATGAGCATCATGGAAAATGTAGTTCCAAAACATCTGGGGGGCCAAGGTTCGCCATCCCTGATCTATGCCTTACTGACAGAACGGCAATTTGCCTTGTCTACATAGACAGACTGCAGTTCTGGCTGTGTACAGAATGATCAGCGGGTGCCGGTGGACATCGGGACTCGCAGACTTTATACAGCTTGTCTGAGCTTCCAGAAAGCAAGGGGTGGAAGCTGAAGTTACACACTGCAGAGCTCAGTGAGGAGAATGCTTGAGAGTTGATTTGGAGGGAATGGACACACCCTCCTTCACACAGCAAACAGGAACAGAGCTGAAGCTGTCAATCACAGGCTGTGTGCTGGAGCTCCCCGTCACTTTTTTTTTTTTTTGTTGGGAAAACGTCAAAAGAGGTGGCAGACAGAAATGACACTTGGTGCTTTGAATTGAGATAAGTGCACTCTATAGAGCAGTGATGGCGAACCTTGGCATCCCAGATGTGTTGGAACTACATTTCCCATGATACTCAACTTCACTGCAGAGTGCATAAGCATCATGGGAAATGTAGTTTCAGAACATCTGGGGTGCCAAGGTTTGCCACCACTTTTATAGAGGGATATGCTTTGTTCATATTTCATGTCTGAGGTTTACAACTACTTTCTGCCAACTACAAGTGGACTATAGTAGTGCAAGAGACTGTTGGAGTCAAACAGAGCTGTCACTGCATGGTTGGTGAGTCCTAAAGGAGATTGTACAATCAGATTGTAATGTGTGGTGAACATGAGAGGTAATTCCCATCCCTTTTTAGAGGTGGAAATGAAAATTCCGAAACTGAAAATTCATGATACACTTGGCGGAGATTGTTGTGTCCTGTGTGGTTTTTATAAATGTATTGTATTGGACTTTTTAACTATGAATTTAAATTGGTATGAATTTGTCGGCCTTTATTGGCACCTGTTAAATCGTTGTTAAAAATCCTGCTTACTGCATTTTTGGTGCATAGTTGGTCAGTTAAAAAAAAAAAAAAAAAAAAAAAAACCTTCACCAAAAATGTACCTCCGCGTTGAAATGCATTGAAAACGCAAGAAAATTGCACCCATGTTTTTGATGCATTTCTTAAGTCATAATGACCTATAAAAAAAACTCATAAGCACAGGAGAATTACGAGTGTTTCAAATCGGTGTGGCACCGCAAAGTCAGAGATTTGAACAGTTCCTTTGCTGACAATGGGGCGCGACTTGTCATAAGATTCCAAATTGCATGAGAAGTCGCACCGACGTGAACGGGGGCTTAACCACTTCCCGCCCGCCCTATAGCGGATTGACGTCCGGGAAGTGGTTCCGTTATCCTGACTGGACGTCATATGACTTCCAGCAGGATAACATGCCGCCGCGCGCCCCCGGGGGCACGCATCGCTGCGAGCGGTGTGTCAGCCTGACACACCGCTACACCGATCTTGGTAAAGAGCCTCCGGCGGAGGCTCTTTACCACATGATCAGCCGTGTCCAATCACGGCTTATCACGCTGTCAATGGGAAGAGCCGTTGGTCGGCTTTTCCTCACTCGCGTCTCACAGACGCGGGTAGAGGAGAGCCGATCGGCGGTTCTCCTGACGGGGGGTCTGCGCTGATTGTTTATCAGCGCAGCCCCCCCTCAGATCACCACACTGGACCACCAGGGATCGCCACTACGACCACCAGGGAAGGGGCAACTTGTGAATGGCCAGGTATGTACCCCATGGCCATTGACATGTGCCCAATCTGTGCCCACAAATGGGCACTGATTGGCACCATTATGTTCCAGATCTGCCCAGCAATGTTTTATCGGTGCCCGTCGGTGCCGCCGCATGGGTGCCCGTCGGTGCCGCCGCATGGGTGCCCGTCGGTGCCGCCGCATGGGTGCCCGTCATTGAAGGGGAAAACTTACTTATTTACAAAAAATTTTAACGGAAACAAACTTTTTTTTTTTTTTTTTTAGAAATTTTCGGTCTTTTTTTATTTGTTGCGCAAAAAATAAAAACCGCAGAGGTGATCAAATACCACCAAAAGAAAGCTCTATTTGTGGGAACAAAATGATAAAAAATTTGTTTGGGTACAGTGTAGCATGACCGCGCAATTGTCATTCAAATTGCGACAGCGCTGAAAATTGGCTTGGGCGGAAGGGGTCTAAGTGCCTGGTATTGAAGTGGTTAAAGGGTTGTAAAGGCAGAATTTTTTTTTTTTTAGCTATGTATGAACCACTTCAGCCCCGGAAGGATTTACCCCCTTAATGACCAGGCCATTTTTTTGCAATATGGCAATGCATCGCTTTAACTGACAATTGCGTGGCCATGCAACGTACCAATGAAAAATTTTTCTTTTTTCTTTTTTTTTTTTTCACACAAACAGAGCTTTCTTTTGGTGGTATTTGATTACCTCTGCGTTTTTTCTTTGCACTATAAACAAAGACCGACAATTAAAAAAAAAAAATTTTTTTTTACTTTTTGCTATAATACATATCCAAAAAAAAAAAAAAAATCTGTGTCCTTTTTGTCTGTCTCAAAGGGGAGATGTCAGGGGTCTGTTTAGACCCCTGACACCTCAAAGGCCCCAAATTTAGCAGTTTATTCTGTGGGAGACCAGATCTAGTGAGTGCAGGGCCCTGAGTTTAGTAACACTTTAACTATTATATATTTTTAGGGATGCACTGAAATTTCGGCCACCAAAACATATCGACTGAAAACGGCCCTTTCGGCAAAAAGCCGAAGGAATTCTTGCCGAAAGTGGGGCGGGGCTCCGCACCCGCCCCTGGTGTCTCCTATCGGGGGCTTCCTATATCGTAGAAGAGAGGAGAGCTGCCTGTTTGATTACAGCGCCGGGAACATCACAGCTTTCATTTCAATATCTGTGTGTTCCCCGCTGCGCGCCGTCTCATACAGCCCCTCCCCCTTGTCCGGAGGACTTTGATAGACAGATCATCTGTCCCAGGATTGGACGGGTGATCTGTCTATCAAAGTCCCCCGGACAAGACGGCGCGCAGCAGGGAACACACAGATATTGAAATGAAAGCTGTGATGTTCCCGGCGCTGTAATCAAACAGGCGGCGGCTCTCCTCTTCCTTCACTGGCTGCCCTACTGGGGACACTGGCTGGCTGCATCTGACGGGCACTGGTGAGGCTGCATTGATCTCTTGTACCATGTCCCCAGTCTCTGACCCTCTCCTGTACCATGTCCCCAGTCTCTGACCCTCTCCTGTACCATGTCCGCAGTCTCTGACCCTCTCCTGTACCATGTCCGCAGTCTCTGACCCTCTCCTGTACCATGTCCGCAGTCTCTGACCCTCTCCTGTACCATGTCCGCAGTCTCTGACCCTCTCCTGTACCATGTCCGCAGTCTCTGACCCTCTCCTGTACCATGTCCGCAGTCTCTGACCCTCTCCTGTACCATGTCCGCAGTCTCTGACCCTCTCCTGTACCATGTCGCCAGTCTCTGACCCTCTCCTGCATCATGTCGCCAGTCTCTGACCCTCTCCTGCATCATGTCGCCAGTCTCTGACCCTCTCCTGCATCATGTCGCCAGTCTCTGACCCTCTCCTGCACCAAAATATTTTTAAAAACAGTCACTTTCGGTATTGGTTTCGGTTTTCGGGATCAAGGAAGATTTATTTTTGGTATCGGTGTACATGATCTGTCACGTGTCAGTTTATTGCCATACTACCTAAATTTGGCTTTTTCAGTGTCTCTTGCCGGAAATGGCATTTTTTTTTTTCCTGCTTCATGTATTTGTGGTTTGGGGTCATTTGGGGTGTCCCCAGGCTCTGGTAATCCCCCACACACTCTCCTAGGATAGGATCCCTCCACCCTCTACTTGCATCTTGTTGCCTTTCATTAGGATGACCTACATTACACTGAGAATTTCCAGAGACAACGGTTGGGGATTACTCCCAGCTGCTCGGTGTAGTAGTAGCAAAGCAATCTGTTGTGTTGTAGCAGTTATCAGCGGCTCTACAAGGGCAGTGTGTTCCCTGATCAGTATGTATGGGAAGACACGGGCCCATTTACATAGGAGAGTGATTGATGGCAGTTTTATTGCCTGTCATAAATGCAGTGTTAATCAGGTGACCTCTACTCATCCATGGGGCTCGCTGACGGCCATGTTTGCTATAGACATGCTTTTTGCCTAGACCAGAGTAATGATACTTGACTGCAAGGTCATCGAGGTGATCTGTATCGTATTCACCGTCTACAGCAACATTATCCCACCTCTACACATTGTATATGTATAGAGCAACATTATCCCACCTCTACACCTTGTATATGTATAGAGCAACATTATCCCACCTCTACACATTGTATATGTATAGAGCAACATTATCCCACCTCTACACCTTGGATCTGTATAGAGCAACATTCTCCAACCTCTACACATTGTATATGTATAGAGCAACGTTATCCCACCTCTACACATTGTATATGTATAGAGCAACATTCTCCAACCTCTACACATTGTATATGTATAGAGCAACATTCTCCAACCTCTACACATTGTATATGTATAGAGCAACGTTATCCCACCTCTACACATTGTATATGTATAGAGCAACATTCTCCAACCTCTACACATTGTATATGTATAGAGCAACGTTATCCCACCTCTACACATTGTATATGTATAGAGCAACATTCTCCAACCTCTACACATTGTATATGTATAGAGCAACATTCTCCAACCTCTACACATTGTATATGTATAGAGCAACGTTATCCCACCTCTACACATTGTATATGTATAGAGCAACATTCTCCAACCTCTACACATTGTATATGTATAGAGCAACATTCTCCAACCTCTACACATTGTATATGTATAGAGCAACGTTATCCCACCTCTACACATTGTATATGTATAGAGCAACATTCTCCAACCTCTACACATTGTATATGTATAGAGCAACATTCTCCAACCTCTACACATTGTATATGTATAGAGCATACGTTCAGGTAGAAAAGAAGTGTTTTTAAAGTGAAGAGAAACCCCAACGATGAACTTCTTCCATTTTGGTCTGATAAATACATGACATTTATTATATCTGTAGGAAGAAAGTGCACAGTTGTAATTGTTTCTCCTGCCAGAAAGCAACAATGACCTGTTCACTCTCCATCCTATCTCGGGCCCTGCCCAATACACCTCTGTGATCTGCAAAATAAGAGAAAGGGGTGTTCTGTAGTTCTGTCCTAGGGAGAGGGGAAATGTATTTTGTAGTCCTGTCCTGGGGGGGGGATGTTCTGTAGTCCTGTCTTAGGGAAGAGGGGAGAAGAGAAAAGGGAGAGGCATCTTGTAGTCCTGTCCTAGGAGAGGTGTTCTTTGGTCCTGTCCTAAAGGGGTGTTCTGTAGCCCTGTCTTAGGGAAAAGGTGCAAAGTGAAAGTTTAGTGCTAGGGAAAAGAGAAAAGGCAGGGGTGTTTCGTAGTCCCATCCTAGGGAGAGGTGTTCTGTATTCCTGTCTTAGGAAAAGGGCGAGAAAAGGTGTTTTGTAGTCCTGTCCTAAGGAGAAGTGAAACAAGAGAACTGTTCTGTATTCTTGTCCTGGGAGGGGGGTGTTCTGTAGTCCTTTCCACTGGGTGAAGAGAAAAGGGAAGTGATGATCTGTAGTCATGTCCTGGGATGTGGTGTTCTGTAGTCCTATCCTAGAGAGAGCTGGCCTGCGATCCTGCCTTTTTGGGAGAAGGGAGAGGTGTTCTGTAGTCCTGTGCTAGGGAGAAGAGAAAGGGGAGGTGTTCTGTAGTCCTGTCATAGGGAGAAGAGGTGTTCATTTTTATCCCTGTCATATGGAAAAGAGAAGGGAGAGGTGTTTGGTAGCCCTGTCCTAGGGAGAAGGGAGAGGTGTTTGGTAGTCCTGTCCTAGGGAGAAGGGAGAGGTGTTTGGTAGCCCTGTCCTAGGGAGAAGGGAGAGGCGTTTGGTAGTCCTGCCCTAGGGAGAAGGGAGAGGCGTTTGGTAGTCCTGCCCTAGGGAGAAGGGAGAGGCGTTTGGTAGTCCTGCCCTAGGGAGAAGGGAGAGGCGTTTGGTAGTCCTGCCCTAGGGAGAAGGGAGAGGCGTTTGGTAGTCCTGCCCTAGGGAGAAGGGAGAGGCGTTTGGTAGTCCTGCCCTAGGGAGAAGGGAGAGGCGTTTGGTAGTCCTGCCCTAGGGAGAAGGGAGAGGCGTTTGGTAGTCCTGCCCTAGGGAGAAGGGAGAGGCGTTTGGTAGTCCTGCCCTAGGGAGAAGGGAGAGGCGTTTGGTAGTCCTGCCCTAGGGAGAAGGGAGAGGCGTTTGGTAGTCCTGCCCTAGGGAGAAGGGAGAGGCGTTTGGTAGTCCTGCCCTAGGGAGAAGGGAGAGGCGTTTGGTAGTCCTGCCCTAGGGAGAGGTGGTCTAGTGGGCCTGTTGTAGGGAGAAGAGAAAAGGGAGAACTGTTCTGTAGTCCTATCCTTCTACTGGGAGAAGATAAGAGATGTTTTGAAGTTTTCCTAGAGAAAGGTGTTTTTACTCCTTTCCTCCTGCCATAGGAAGAAGTGAAACGGAAGAGGTGTTCTGTGGTCTTGTCATCCTGTCCAAGGAAGAAGAGATGTAATCTGTAGTCCTGTCCCAGAGAGCTGTTCTGTAGTCTGCCCTCCTGTTGCAGGATGAACAGAAAAGGGTTAGGTGTGCTGTAATTCTGTCCAGGGGTGACAACATTGCTCTTCCATGTGGATGCTGTACAATGAGTACTCTAGCAGGTTGTGTATTACTGGCAGGGTTTACATACTTTATAATATATCTGCCTTTTTTTTTAAACCACAAAAATGCTACATGGTGAAAGTACCTAGATGTGCCTGTACTTCAAACACCACCTCAACCGGAAGTTAGAGCTTGCATATTAGCAATTTGGTTGTGCAGAGGAGAATATGTGCTTCAAGCAGTACACCCCCAGTGACCCTGTGAAGAGCTTCCTGGATTCTGATTGTAATGGTTCACCGGCAACTTGGATTAAGGTAAATGGAGGGAATGTAGTAATTGTAGAACAGCTGTGGTGTGCTGGAATGCAGCAGATTGGTTTTACTTGTAGTTTTGGATTGGTTGTATTATATACATTTTATGCTATTAAAGTCCAATTCCAGATATGTGTAAAAATAAAAAATGTTAAACGTCAAGTGTTAAAAAAAATAAATAAAAAAAAAATACACACATCTAGTGCTGCCAGTACAGTTTGTGTGGTATGCCACCCAACATCCTGTGACTGCCTGTGAGCCCAAGGTGTCATGGGGGACATCATTGTGCTGACCTTAGCAGATGGAGGTGAGATGCTGAAGGATAAATTGGTTGAGCCTCGTGGCTGGGGTTTAGCAGCTGTCCCCAAAGTGGGAGAATCTCCAAGGCAAAGGGGGTTACCAAGGTTCAGAAATCCACATAGGTGCGTTTTTAGAGGATGAGTGCCAAATGATTTCAAGAGGCTCAACACCCTTTATTATAATCACAAGTAACAGGGAAGCATTTCAGTTCCTCAAGGTTTAGACAATGTAGCAAAAGTATCTATTGGACTGGAAGTGAAAACTCCTGGATGCAGAACTCAAGTAATGACTGGAGGGAATACGCTGATCAGCCATAACTTTGACCACCGACCGGTAAAGTCAATAAAATTGATGATCTCGTTACAATGTCATCTGAAAGTGGGTGGGATATATTGGGCAGCAAGTGAACATGTCCCTGAAATGGTTTTCTAAACCAAATAACGCTCCATTCACACTTGTGCCACTTGTCATGCAACTTTGGACATCAAAATTGCATGACAAGGCGTTCCCCCATGTTTTCCAATGGTACGTATTCATATAGGCGTAACTTAAAGTTGCAGCGACTTTAAAATAGTTCATGCACTACTTTGTTTGGACTTTCATGCAACTTGAGGGCCATAGACTTCAATGTTAACCCGCAGAAGTTGCATGAAAGTTGTACCTGAATGTTATACAATGCAACTTGTGTGCAACAGTTGTCCATTATCACTGGTCAAAGTCTTATCCGAGTTACACCCATCCAAAGTTGCACTCCAAAGTCCACAACTTTGGAGTTGTACAAGTGAATGGAGCTTTAACGGGCATCGCTGCTTAGCTACAGACCGGTCATTATGCCTATGCTGACCGGTGTCCACAGCCATAAGCCCCAACAATGGGCATGTGCGAATCAGAATTGGACCATGGAGCAATGGAAGAAGGTGGCCTGGTATGAATCGCATTCTTTTTAAGTCGTGTGGATGGCCGGGTGCGTGTGCGTCACTTTGAAGATATGGCACCAGGATGCAGTATTTGGAAGAAGGGGAGCTGGCAGAGGCAATGCTTTGGGCAATGTTCTTGGTCCTACCATTCATGTGGCTGTTACTTTGATATTTACTACCTCCCTAAACATTATTGCTGACCAAATACACCCCTTCATGGAAATGCTATTTGCTGATGGCCGTGGCCTTTTTCAGCAGGATAATGCACACTGCCACACTGCAAAAATCTTTTGTTTGAGGAACACCACATCGTGTTTGAAGTGTTGACTTGGCCTCCAAATTCTCCATATCTCGATCCATCAAGCACCTGCGGTATGTGCTGGAAAAAACAAGTCTGATAAATTGAGGCCCCACCAACTAAGTATGGCTTGGTGGCAGATACCACAGCATCGGAAGGAAAGGAGAATCAGCGCCAAAGAAATGGTGGATAATTGTGGATTCCAATTGTGAATGATGCCGCTCAGTCCTAGTGCCTCACTAGTTTGTAATCAGTAAACAAAAATAGCAGCGCAAATCTATAGAAATTACACAATTGCATACAAAATTCTGAAATTTAATAATGGACACCTTTATAATTAGTGCATATACCAACACCTCCCTACAAATACTATACCACTACTTCATATACTTATTGAACCTGTAATTTAACTGTTGTATAAAAAAAGTGCAAATATGAAGATATTCTCAAACTAAAACCATATTTCATAAATAAGTGAAGTGTCCCATTCAAACCAAAAAAAATTCTGTTTTAAGTGCTAGTGTGCAAAAAAATTTAAAGATCTAGATTTCAAACCCCCCCCCCAAAAAAAAAAAGTATATCAAAGAATAGAAAGCGTGATCCAATTTATATTCAGATTTCCGATGTGCTCCTTTCATCCCTCCTAAAGTGACTCGTGAGAAGCTGTGGCTGGTCAAACTATAAACCAGCAATTGCGCAGAGTTGTATATTTAGGAAGATCAACTCTGACATGTCGTCTTGTCAGTCTTTCCTGCATTAGACAACAGATTTTTTTTTTTTTTTTTTTTAGGAGGAAGAAAGAAGGGAAATCTCCATAGTGTAATCTCATATAATTTTTTTTTGATCCCTGCAAAGCCTGTGTCGGCATCCTAGCCCCGCCCTACCGACCGCTCCGTGAGGATGTTTAATAACGAAACTAGTAGGGCGGGGCTAGGACACTGACACCATCAGGCTTTACAGGGTTCAGGCTCACGGCTTGGGATCACAGCCAGGAGCAGAGAAATAGATGATATTAACATGTGATTGTTCCCTAGGGTTGGGCTGACCATTAAGAAATGTGAGGTATTTTATTTTTGGTTTTTTTAATAACATTTAAAAAAAAAAAACATGATTGCTATGGAGATTTCCCTGCTTTCGTCCTCCTAATAATCTATTCAACATGGGAGAGAAACTGACAGGAGGACACGTCTGAGTCAGCAGAGTGGATCTTCCTAAAATATATAATGCCGCGCAACTGCTAGTTTATAATTTGACCAGCCACAGCCTCTGGTGAGTCACTTTAGGAATTTTTTTGATGAAAGGAGCACATCGGATATATATGAATTGCTGGATCACGCTTTCTAATCTTTGATATACCTTTTTTTGGGGGGGATTGAAATTTGGATTTTTGAATATATATATATATATATATATATATATATATATATATTCTCTTTTTTTTTTTTTTTTTTTTTTTTTTTGGATGTTATGTACATGCATTTATGATATGTAGATGTTACTACAAATAGTTATTGTGGTGATAAAGATATGACAGAGCTTACAGGTTAAATCTGTATATGAAGTAGTGGTATAGTATTTGTAGGGAGGTGTTGGTATAAATGCACCAATTATAAGGTGTCCATCAGATTTCAGATAACCCAGCATGCCTTCAGAGGTCTAGTGATGTCCATGCCTCAGTAGATCAAGGCTTTTTGGGCAGCAAATGGGGACCAATTCAATGCAAGGTGAGTAGGCATAACGTTTTATGGTGTGTCTGTGTGCGCACGAATGTTTTTTAAGGCTACTGCAAAGATTTTTTTTAAATTTTTTTTTGTAATTGCTACTTCATATTGTGCCTACACTTTCTCCTGCAGAGAACAATGAGCTATTCACATCCTTCTCTGGCCCCAAAGGCATTAACAGGCGACTGCCCCTACCAGAGTCATACGTGCAGAAGGGACATCGTTGGGTGAAAGCCAGTCAAATTTCCAGCAGCTTTTCGGATTTTGGGAGGACGCCAGAACATCTGCAGAAAACCCACAGGACTTGATTACATTCACAGTATCGTGTACATGGAGGAAACGGACTCCAAAACCCTTCGCAGCAAGGAAGAACGTGATGTACTGCCCCTTGCAAACTATTCTAAATCCACCTGTGTACTAAAACCCATTAAATACTCTTCAGTGCTCCTTGATGGGGATGATCATTAACGTTTTTTCAGAGTGTGTATGAATGGGCTCAAATCGCACTGCAAAGAATTGAATGTGATTCCTGTCCGAATTGCATGTGGTTTCATGCTGGGTTCACACAGGAGCAGTGCGTGGAATTGCATGTGATTCAGACAGGAATCGCACTGCACACAAAAGTAGCGGTTTTAGGTATCGGAGCACTTGTGCGAGTAGAAGTACTCGTGCAAATGCTTAGTATCTGTGTAACCCTACTGCTTGTATGAGTTCCCGATATCTGCCTTCGATAGGATTATTGTATGCCATAATGCATGAGCAGGGTAGGGCCCGCATCGCGAGCCACTTGGAGCCTAATTGCATTGCATAATGCTCTGCATTAAAGGGGTTGTGAAGGCAGAAGGTTTTTTTTTTTTTACCCTAATGCGTTCTATGCATTAAGTTAAAAAAACTTTTGTGTGCAGCAGCCCCCCTAAATACATACCTGAGTCCCATCTCGATCCAACAATGTGCGCGAGAGCCTCGGCCATCCGGGACTCTCCCTCCTGATTGGTGGAGAAGCAGCAGCGCCATTGGCTCCCGCTACTGTCAATCAGTTAGCCAATGAGAAGAGAGGGGGGCGGGCCGAACCACAGCTGTCTCTCAATGGCCACACGGAGCTGTGGCTCGGGTGCCCCCAAAGTGCATTCGCAGTAAAGTCGAGTCACAATCGCCACAAATTCACTACAAAATCGAGTGTTTTCAATGCCGTTATTGTCACCTTTTTCTCTTAATGCTGATTAACGCAATTTTCGTCTGACATATTTTGGTGGCCAAAATTTCGGTGCATCTTTAATTTTTCTCTTTTTTCAGACAATTCTCAGTGAAAATCCCCAGTAGATCAGCATTTTTTAAAATACTCAGGCCATCCCGTTTTGGCACCAACAACCACGCCATGTTCAAAGTCACTTATATCCCTTTATTCCCCATTCTGATGCTCAGTTTGAACTTCAGCAAGTCCCCTTCACCACGTCTAGATGACTAAATGCATGGAGTTGCTGCCATGTGATTTTTGTATGATTGGCAATTTGTGTTGCCAAGCGATTGAACAGGGGTACCTAATGAAGTGGCCGGGCCAGTGTTATGTAAATTTATTATTTAAATTAAATTCTGGGAATGGACTGTAAATGTTTACTTGCCTTTACACTAGTGGCTGTTACCTTCAAAGTAGACCAGTTGACTGCTGGAAACTTTCTGGAATTCGTTTTACAGAATGTTGCGCAGCATCTTTGCCGCAACGCGCTGGATGTCTGAAACGTCCTAAAATCTTTATCCTTAAGGCATTTTTACATTTGGAAACTGCCAAAAGTCGGAGGGGAATAAGGTGGTTCAAGTTTTTCGTAAATTTTTTTTTTTTTTTTTTTTTTTCCTGGGCCACAAACACTTAGACATGTAACGCTTCATATGTGGGAGCATTGTGGTGGAGAATCCATTTGTCAGACCAGTCCTGATCATTTCCCCTGAACAGAATCTCATAACCTTTTTAGAATTCCCAAGTAACAATGTGGTGGGTTCACTGTTGTCCCATGTTCTATGAACTCGTAGTGAACTCTCCCCTTGTGATCCAAAAACATACCAGCATGGTTTTGAATGGAGAACGAGACATGCATGCTTTCTTCGGATGAGATGTTTTTTTTTTTTTTTTTTTTTAATGCTCTGGCATTTGTTTCTGTAAACACCAGGTTTCTTCGCTGGTAAATAACCCTTTAAAATGCCTCCTGCATTTTTCAAAAGATCAGATGAAATTTGAAGACAACGTTCTTTCTGATCTTCTCTCAAGTTTCAAGCCACCATCTTTGGAGAATTATTTCCCATTACCAAATCCTCCATCAGCATCTGCTGCACGGTTTGCCTGTTCATGTTCAATTCTTCTGCCACTCGATTTTTTTTTTTTCTCTGCGTGTCTACATTTGCATAGGTCACTTGTGTTTTTGGCTGCCCACTTCTTGTGTCATTGTAGACATCCTCCTACCTCTCAAATCGCATAAGCCATTCAAAAACACTTGATTTTAAGGCTGTTACTGATTAAAATTTTCGTGTTCGATTTTAATCAATTTTTTTTTTTTTTTTATTAATCGACTAATTTCGATTAAAAGCGCACATACAGATCCAACTACTTTTAACTGACCTCCTTGCATTGCAACTCTGCATTAGTCAGTGATAAATGTGGTATACACTATATACAATCACCCGACACTAGTTTCCACAATCCATAACTTACCTTCAAAGTTAACACAAATACGTTTTAAATTCAAACTGTAGCACTGATGTAAGTAAGTTTGTTTTTTTTTTTTTTTTTGTTTTTTTGTTTTTTTTTTAACGTAAAGTTTAACTTTAATGCTAAAACGCAGGGGTGTTGCTAGGGGGTGGATTTGGGGCTTTAGCCCCGAATCTGAGGCCAATAGCCCCGAGTCTCTGCAGGGGTCCCCAAGGGGAGGGGAGGCTCTCTGGGGACCCTGATTTTAAGGCCTAGGCTCTCTAGGGACCCAGATTTAAGGGGGAGGCTCTCTGGGGACCCTAATGTAAGGGGGCCTCTCTGGGAACCCTGATGGAAGGGGGAGGCTCTCTGGGTACCCTGATGGAAGGGGGAGGCTCTCTGGGTACCCTGTTGGAAGGAGGAGGCTCTCTGGGTACCCTGATGGAAGGAGGAGGCTCTCTGGGTACCCTGATGGAAGGAGGAGGCTCTCTGGGGACCCTGATGTAAGGTGATGTAAGCGGGGGGCTCTCTGGGGATATATATATATACACCCACACGTATATTACTGTATATACATGTGTATGCCCGCCCAAGCGTATGACTTTCTTTACTACGCTGCTATGGGCTCTAGCCCCAGATCTTTTGTAGACCTAGCAACGCCCCTGCTAAAACGTATCTGGTATATTGACTGTCAAATTTGGTTATCAAATTTGCCTACACTTAGCTCACTGATCCCAGTTAACCACATCCATTTTTACCATCGCTGTCCAGTGACGTCAATTTTAACGCAAAATTGGATATTGATCCACTGTTCCAGACTTGTGTTTTTTTTTTGTTTTTTTTTCTGCTAATTGCACAGTGCGCAAGTGGGTCCCCCCCTGTAAAGATTGGGTCAACTGGTCGGCAGCCAGGCGAGTGCAAGTAAAATATTAGAACACATGCACAAGTGACTCTCCATCGTGGTGCGATTCTGCGGGCATTCTGGCAGTTGGACACACCACACACATACTTTCATAATCTTGCTGACCGCCAGCAATACATTTACTGCTGGTGGGAGGCATCCCCGGGCACCGTATCCATGTGTTGCAGTGTACACTGGCACGCCCTTTGGAGCAGCGCAATCCCATAACATGTAAGGCCCCTTTCACACTGCCGTGAACTTGAAAGTCATGCGATTTTTGGCACGATTTTAGGGAATGCCCGTGTAAACTTGAGGTCTATGGACCTCAACTCGTATCAAAGTCAGACCAAAGTAGTACAGGGACTACTTTTGAAGTTGGTGTGACTTGAATTTGCACAAATTTGAATGGTACTCATTGGAAATCGTGGGGTACGACTTGTCATGCGACTTTGCAGTCCCGAGTCGCACAAGTGTGAAAGCGGTCTAAGCACAACGGTCTTGATTGGCCTTCATTCATGACAGATTGTTTACTCTTGTGATGCTGTGATTGGCCCACTGTTGTGGTTCTGTGATTGGCACACAGTGATCACATTGTACCTGGGCCAATCACAGCACCCTATACCATGTTGGCTGTGGGCCAATCACACAATCATAATAGTTAGAGGAACTGCAGTCTGCTCGCATAATTTGTAATAAAAACCTATTTGCCATTCTGAAGCTTCCCTCCAACCACTTTGCTTATTTTTATATATACTGTGATTGATTCTATTGTGAGAATTTTGTTACTAAATTTCGTTTTCCAAAAAATTGTTGCAAAAAATTACAGATTCAAAAAAACTTGCCATGCCTCTTCCTAAATACCTTGGACTGTCTACTTAACAAAAAGGGGGTCATTTTGGGGGATATCTGTACTGTCCTGGCATTTTGGGGCCTCTAGAAATTAGATGGTCCACCGGTACATCATGATTGGTCAATTTTTAAATGTATCTCCCATGGTTGTGTAGACTATCACACAAACTAAATACACTTTTATTTGGGTTTTTAACAGCAGAATACATTTTGGCCTAAATTTATGAATCAAGATTGTTTGCAAAAATGTTATAGCAGAAACTAGTGTGTTTGTGTGTCATTACTACTAAAAATAAATTCTAAAAATAGTTTGTGTACAAAAGTTTAGTAATGAATAGATGTGTTGTAGGCCGTACTCCCCATATTTATCTCATTGGTGACTGCGTAACTTGACATTGACTTCAATGTCGGACTCTTCTGTACATTGTGTACCTGTTCTAATCTAAAGCACCCACACTAAATGTTCCTGGTTTTTGTATAACCACTTAACAACCGGCCCATAGCCAAATGACGGCTACAGGGCGGTTGTTTAACTCTGGGAGGGCGTCCAGGGACGTCCTCCCAGAATTCTGCTCTCGCGCGCCCCCTAGGGCGCGCACTCGAGAGCATCCGTGACCGCCGGGTCCAGAGGACCCGGCGCATCACAGATCCCGGTAAATGGCCGCTGATCGCGGCCGTTTACCATGTGATCGCTCTGTCAAATGACGGAGCGATCACATGTCAACAAACCGGCGTCATCTGATGACGCCGGTTCCTCTCCTCCCCCTCTCCTCCCATCCTGTGTACCGATCGGTACACAGTGACCGGAGAGGCGGATGGATGGATGGCTGCAGCGTTGTGGGCTGCATCTGTAGTGCCCACAGCGCTGCACAGAGACATCCAGCCATCCATCCATCCATGCTCAGCCATCCCCACTACTCTGCATGCTCTGCAATTCCCTCTGCAATGCCCCACAATACTCTGCCATACCCTGCAATACTCTGCCATACCCCGCAATACCCCTGCAATACTCTGCCATACCCTGGAATACCCCGCGATACTCTTCCATACCCTGGAATACCCCGCAATACTCTGCCATACCCTGGAATACCCCGCAATACTCTGCCATACCCTGGAATACCCCGCAATACTCTGCCATACCCTGGAATACCCCGCAATACTCTGCCATACCCTGGAATACCCCGCAGTACTCTGCCATACCCTGGAATACCCCGCAGTACTCTTCCATACCCTGGAATACCCCGCAATACTCTGCCATACCCTGGAATACCCCGCAATACTCTGGAATACCCCGCAATACTCTGCCATACCCCGCAATACTCTGCCATACCCCGCAATACTCTGCCATACCCCGCAATACTCTGCCATACCCCGCAATACTCTGCCATACCCCAAAATACCCCGCAATACCCTGAAATACCCCGCTATACTCTGCCATACCCCGCAATACTCTGCCATACCCCGCAATACCCCGCAATACTCTGCCATACCCCGCAATACTCTGCCATGCCCCGCGATACTCTGCCATGCCCCGCGATACTCTGCCATGCCCCGCGATACTCTGCCATGCCCCGCGATACTCTGCCATGCCCCGCGATACTCTGCCATGCCCCGCGATACTCTGCCATGCCCCGCGATACTCTGCCATGCCCCGCGATACTCTGCCATGCCCCGCGATACTCTGCCATGCCCCGCGATACTCTGCCATGCCCCGCGATACTCTGCCATGCCCCGCGATACTCTGCCATGCCCCGCGATACTCTGCCATGCCCCGCGATACTCTGCCATGCCCCGCGATACTCTGCCATGCCCCGCGATACTCTGCCATGCCCCGCGATACTCTGCCATGCCCCGCGATACTCTGCCATGCCCCGCGATACTCTGCCATGCCCCGCGATACTCTGCCATGCCCCGCGATACTCTGCCATGCCCCGCGATACTCTGCCATGCCCCGCGATACTCTGCCATGCCCCGCGATACTCTGCCATGCCCCGCGATACTCTGCCATGCCCCGCGATACTCTGCCATGCCCCGCGATACTCTGCCATGCCCCGCGATACTCTGCCATGCCCCGCGATACTCTGCCATGCCCCGCGATACTCTGCCATGCCCCGCGATACTCTGCCATGCCCCGCGATACTCTGCCATGCCCCGCGATACTCTGCCATGCCCCGCGATACTCTGCCATGCCCCGCGATACTCTGCCATGCCCCGCGATACTCTGCCATGCCCCGCGATACTCTGCCATGCCCCGCGATACTCTGCCATGCCCCGCGATACTCTGCCATGCCCCGCGATACTCTGCCATGCCCCGCGATACTCTGCCATGCCCCGCGATACTCTGCCATGCCCCGCGATACTCTGCCATGCCCCGCGATACTCTGCCATGCCCCGCGATACTCTGCCATGCCCCGCGATACTCTGCCATGCCCCGCGATACTCTGCCATGCCCCGCGATACTCTGCCATGCCCCGCGATACTCTGCCATGCCCCGCGATACTCTGCCATGCCCCGCGATACTCTGCCATGCCCCGCGATACTCTGCCATGCCCCGCGATACTCTGCCATGCCCCGCGATACTCTGCCATGCCCCGCGATACTCTGCCATGCCCCGCGATACTCTGCCATGCCCCGCGATACTCTGCCATGCCCCGCGATACTCTGCCATGCCCCGCGATACTCTGCCATGCCCCGCGATACTCTGCCATGCCCCGCGATACTCTGCCATGCCCCGCGATACTCTGCCATGCCCCGCGATACTCTGCCATGCCCCGCGATACTCTGCCATGCCCCGCGATACTCTGCCATGCCCCGCGATACTCTGCCATGCCCCGCGATACTCTGCCATGCCCCGCGATACTCTGCCATGCCCCGCGATACTCTGCCATGCCCCGCGATACTCTGCCATGCCCCGCGTTACTCTGCCATGCCCCGCGATACTCTTCCAATGCCCCGCGATACTCAGCCATACTCGGCGATACTCTGCAATACCCAGCCATGCTCAGCCATACCCAGCCTCTGTATGTGGCCAGGCTGTGGAAGTCTCACACATGTGGTATCGCCGTACTCAGGAGGAGTAGGAGAATCTATTTTGGGGGGTCATTTTTGGTATGTACATGCTATGTGTTATAAATATTGTATAAATGGACAACTTTGTGTTAAAAAAAAAAAAGCGTTTTAACCACTTCCCGCCTTCCGTCATACAACGTCCTTGACTTTGTGCGGGGATATCTGAATGATGGGTGCAGCTACAGGCATCATTCAGATATCATATTTTTCAGCCGGCGATTCCCTATACCATGAGAACGATCATAGCGGCTGTTACACTGCTTGATCGTTCTTACGGGAGGCGAGAGGGGACGCCCCCCCTCCCGCCGCCCTCCGGTGCTTCTACCGACTCACCGCTACGATCGAAGCCAGGATCTTTTTTTTTTTTTTTTTTTTTTTTTAATTTCAGGAACAGCCTAGAGGTGAGATGTGGGGTCTTATTGACCCCATATCTCACTGTAAAGAGGACCTGTCATGCCATATTCCTATTACAAGGGATGTTTACATTCCTTGTAATAGGAATAAAAGTGATCAAAAAAATTTTTTTTTGGAAAAAAGTGTCAAACTAAAATAATTAAAGTAAAATGAACAATAAAAAAAAAAAAAATTTTTTTTAAAGCGCCCCTGTCCGTGTGCTCGCATGCAGAAGCGAACGCATACGTAAGTCCCGCCCACATATGAAAACGGTGTTCAAACCACACATGTGAGGTATCGCTGCGATCGGTAGAGCGAGAGCAATAATTTTGGCCCTAGACCTCCTCTGTAACTCAAAATTTGTTACCAGTAAAAAATTTTAAAGCGTCGCCTATGGGGATTTTTAAGTGGCGAAGTTTGGCACCATTCTACAAGCGTGTGCAATTTTGAAAGGTGACATGTTAGGTATCTATTAACTTGGCGTAACTTCATCTTTCATATTATGCAAAAACATTGGGCTATCCTTACTGTTTTGTTTTTTTTTTAAAGCAAAAAACTGTTTTTTTTCCAAAAAAACGCGTTCGAAAAATTGCTGCGCAAATATCGTGCGAGATAAAAAGTTGCAATGACCGCTATTGTATTCTCTAGGGTCTTTGCTAAAAAAACATATATAATGTTTTGGGATTCTATGTAATTTTCTAGCAAATAAATGATGATTTTTACATGTAGGAGAGAAATGTCAGAATTGGCCTGGGTGCTCCAGAACGCCTGAAGGTGCTCCCCTGCATGTTGGGCCTCTGTATGTGGCCACGCTGTGTAAAAGTCTCACACATGTGGTATCGCCATACTCAGGAGTAATACCAGAATGTGTTTTGGGGTGTAATTTGTGGTATGCATATGCTGTGTGTGAGAAATAACCTGCTAATATGACAATTTTGTAAAAAAAAAAAAAAAAACGAAAGAAAAAAAACTTGATTTTGCAAAGAATTGTGGGAAAAAATGACAACTTCAAAAAACTCATCATGCATCTTTCTAAATACCTTGGAATGTCTTCTTTCCAAGAAGGGGTCATTTGGGGGGTATTTGTACTTTTCTGGCATGTTAGGGTCTCAAGAAACTTCAGGTGTGATCAATTTTCAGATATTGGTACCATAACTTGTAGACTCTCTAACTTTCACAAAGACCAAATAATATACACTAATTTGGGTTATTTTTACCAAAGATATGTAGCGGTATAAATTTTGGCCAAAATATATGAAGAAAAATTACTAATTTTCAAAATTTTATAACAGAAACGAAGAAAAATTCATTTTTTTACAGATTTTTCGGTCTTTTTTCTTTTATAGCGCAAAAAATAAAGAACCCAGTGGTGATTAAATACCACCAAAAGAAAGCTCTATTTGTGTGAAAAAAAGGACAAAAAATTCATATAGATACAGTGTTGCATGACTGAGTAATTGTCATTCAAAATGTGAGAGCACCAAAAGCTGAAAATTGGTCTGGTTATTAAGGGGGTTTAAGTGCCCAGTGGTCAAGTGGATAATCAGTTATAGAACCGTCCCCCCTAAAAACCAATCAGATTGCAGTTTATTGAAGTCGGTGCTGGCAGATTTTCTCATTGAAGAGGAGCTCCAGCCCCCCTCCCCCACCAAAAAAAGAAAAGTCAGAAACTACAAATATTGGGAAACTTACCTGTTCAGGGTTCCCATGATGTTGGCACCCCATCCGAAAATAATTTATCTATCTATCCCTGCCACTGCCATTCCTGGTAAGGGAAACTGGCAGTAAAGCCTTGCAGCTTCATGGCCGGTTCCCTACTGCGCATGTGTGAAGCACACTGTGCTTTTGTGAATGGCCCGGCGGAGAAAGGAGGGGGCCAAACTTCCCGGAGTGGGAACCGCTCCCTCCCGAAAGGTGCCAAATGTGGTAGCGGAGGGGGGGGGGGAGCAAACAAGCAGTTTCCCCTGTTGGGCGGAGCTCCGCTTTAAGTCCCGGTTCACACTTGTGCGATGCAGAAATGAGTGCGATTCCTGTGCAGATTCCTGCATTGCCTCTCACTCGCAGGCAACTCATATTTCTCTCTGCGTACCACTGCATGTGTCAATGTAGGGTTAATGACACCCCAAAATCTGACAGGAATCGGATCCTATGGATGTTAACCGATTCCACTGCAGACCAAAAAGGGTCCTGCACCTTTTTGGTGCAAATGCGATTTCAGCCATACAGTTCGTATGGCTAAATTCCCATCGCACAGACATTGCCTGTGATGTGCACAGCAGTGCAGTGCGAATCGCATGCGATGTCTGTCTGGTATTGCACTACTGTGAACCCAGCCTGAAAGTCGTTGATATCCTGCACCCTCAGCTCTGAGCTAGGTGGCCTGGAATTTTGCGCTTTACTCTTTAATGTGGGCAGGCACATCAGATGGCAAGGCCATAGTCTTGCAGACATTTGCCCACCTTGCTGTACTGCAAGGAGTTTGTGGTGGGCCTGTTCATCATTGCCAACCACAGTGAGCTTCCGGCACAGTTTAGGCTTTCAGCCTCTGCTAGAAGGTGGCCTGTAAAACTAGAAATGCTGATATATGATGTAGGGCTGCAACTATTTTCATAATCAATTAGTTGTCCGATCTTCTTCTCCCTTTTTTTTTTTTTTTTTTTTTTTAATTTTTCCCCTCGTTTGTTTAAAATTAATGAAAAAAGTGTTACACAGGTCATATATAGGTATCCTTTCATGATGGTGGTTTATAGTACAAGAAAAGAACCCCCCCCCCCCCCCCCCCAGAACAATGATGGGGCACTATTCTACCCCCCCCCCCCAGGAACACCAATGTTGGGGCACTATTCTACCCTCCCCACCCGGGTCCTCTCTTTATTCCTGCATGTCCTACCAACCACCTTTCTCCCAGGAACCCTCTAGGTGTGAGATTCCTCCCCTCTCTGTGAGCTGCCTGGAGGTGTAGTTTTTCCACCTAGGGATTACAGTGGGGGGCAGCCTGTGTTGGGGACTACATGTCCCAGAATTCCTTGCGGATCTTGCAGTCCTCCCTGGATTGGCCAGCTTCCCCTGCCAATGGAGAAACAGGGGAAGGGACTAAGTGGCGGGCGTGTCTGTGGGGGGGGGGATCCCCCACAGCTGCTGATAGGCTGTGTCCCTGTTAGCCTGCCTGTGCTTGTGTAAAGCCCCATACACACTATTACATTTTCTGCAGATTTTTGTCTTTAGATTTACCAAAACCATGTAGTGCAAGGGGATGCCCGATCGCATACACATAGAAACTCTTATGCCGTGTACACACGACCGGACTGGGCCAACGGAACGAATCCATCAAACAATCTGAGTGTGTGTGGACTTCATTGGACTTTCAGCTGACTTTTTCCATCGCAAATCAGATGGACTTTGGATTTGAAACCTGTTTTAAATCTTTCCAACTCGAGTCCGGTCGAAAAATCCGTTTGTATGCTAGTCCGGACACAAAAGAATGCAGGGGCAGCTACTGGCTTTGAACTTCCCCATTCTAGTCCGGTCGTACGTCATCACGTTCAAACCAACGGACTTTCGAACGGACTTTAGTCCATTCGTGTGTGGGCAAGTCTGGTCGTCCGAAAGATCGTCGGACCTTTGATGCTGAAAAGTCCGCTCGTGTGTACGCGGCATTAAGGTTTGACCTCATATGGTTTTGGTAAATCTGAAGACCAAAATCGAACAGTGTGTATGGGGTCTAAGTCTTGGGCTGCATCGGGAGATACGGGGACACAGATGGGCTGAGTAGCACCTGCTGCACCGGTGTATCCTATTCTCGGAAATTCAGGTTATCAAGGGGGGGTTACAACAGTGCGAAGGGGGATATGCACTTAGGATTTACCACTTTTGGGTGCCTGTTCTTCAGCATTCATATTGTGCTTGCTATTATAGTATAATTTAAATGAGGCACTTGACGTCTAACTACTGTGAAGCAAAGCAGGACTCCACATCCCAGTCTAACTAAAACGCTAAGATAACAGGCTAATGTTATAGCATTACACAGTATACAAGATCGGCTTACGGGTGAGGATTCTATTTCATGTCCGCTGAAGCTGACTCCGGGTTTAAAATGAGCTTCTGTTCTACCAACCAATCCCCCAGCCCTGTACTAATGAGTAGTGTAAATTTGTGGGATCAAGCTGATTGGTAGGTTTGGTGCTAGGCATATAACCACATGGTGGGTCACATGATCCCAACTTCGTATTTTTTTTTTTATTTTTAATTGGTGTATCACTGTAAGGCTGCATTCACACTTCAGCATTTAGAATTATGGGCAGATTTGCCACGGATCTGCCCACGTTTTGAAAGCACCGATGTGTGAATGACAAATCGTGAGACTCGTATTTGAGATGCCATTCATTTGAATAACGCCTTAAATGGCAGTGCGAGTCTGCTGCGCTTGTCGCGCAGTAAATCGCTCTGCGATCAAGGCAACCCACATCATGGTGAAACCTGTCGCCCAAAAGTAGCTCCTGAACCTTTTTGGGCGACGTGCTTCCCGCGATTGTAGCACGATTTATCGCGTGACAATCACAGCAGACCCGCATCACGATTTGAGGTGTCATTCAAATGAATGGCATCTCAAATGCGAGTCCCGCGGCTTTGTCATTCACACCTCGGCGCTTTCAGATCGCAGGCAGATTCGTGGCAAATCTACACGCTATTCAAAACGCTAAAGTGTGAATGCAGCCTCTGTTTTGGGCAGGACAAAAAAAATGTAGACCATCTTTTCTGGGCTGTACTACGGGTACATGCTGCTGCTACTAGCAAGAAATGTACAGTTACATTTTTAAAGTAGGTTTTTTTTTTTTTGTTTGTTTTTAAAAAAGAGATGTCAGAACTATTTTACCACCAAATGATGAAAGCCCAGTTTGTCCTGAACAAAAAAAGTATAATCCACCTGGATGCACAAATTGGTGATGTGTATGGCTTTACGAACAAATGTCAAAGGTGCCAAATTGGTCTTGGTGGGGGGGGCAGCAGGGCACATTATGAGGCACACATCTGGGCACCTTACATGAGCTTAGAGGAAATGGCAGGGAAGCTGAGCTAAGCAGGGAAGCGGCTGTGATCAGTCCCTCTGCCATGCTCTTCCCTGCCAGGCCCCTTCCTTTCCTGTCCATCCCGGGTGATGTCACATACAAGCGGCAGGGGGCAGCGTTTCACAAGCAGAGCTGCTTGCTTGTGTAGCCGGGCATGGGTCAGCAGAGGTGATGCGATGAACTTGTCAGCTGCCTGTGACTGACGGAGAGAACGCCATTAATCCTTGATTGAGAAATCCTGTATAAGCTTATAGGTCTGCTTTAGTATTGGCCTAGAGATGCATGATGTGAAAGTTTGAGGGCACCAGACCATTACATGTATAGTTTGTTGGACATCCTCCACTCTTCCAAGAAGGCTTTCCACAAAGTTTTGGAGGGTGCATGTTGGAGTTTGTGTTTAACCAAAAGAGCAGGTACTACTGTCAGACCAGAGGAGTTGACTTATTTAGCGTTCCAGTTCATCCAAGAGATGTTCAGTAGAGTTGAGATCAGGGCTTTTCAGGCCACCCAAGTTCCAAATGCCTCCTCCTTTTGGGTTTTGGGGCATTTTAGGGTAGCTATCACACTGGTTTAAAGTTGTGATAAATTTTTACAATACAATCATTGCTTGCAACATCTGTGTCGGTCAGCAGAGGAAATTGAGGAAAGAGAAGATTGGAAAGAGTGTGGTCTGAACTCTCCCCCATCACTCTGGAGGGAAGGTGATGCTTTGAGGTGGAAGAGGAAAGCGCCAATGGCAAGGCGGATTTGATTATCACCTCCTCCTGTGCTGCTAATTTAATTTAATAGATTTTTTTTTTAATTGTGTTTTGCTTTAGTCACAAGATCATGTGTGAATTTACTTCAAATTGGGTAACCTTTTTCCCTTTTATGTTATACTGTAAACAACTTGCAAATGTACGTCATGGCAAAATATAAACCATGCTGAGTGTCATGGCTGGGTCAGTGCTGGGTATGTGTGTGCGCGTATGTGTTCTACTAATCCTTACTGATTAGAGGCACTTCTCTGCTCCCTGTACATCCATTCTCCATCTTAACTAATTGGAGGAATCTTATTAAAAATTCCTCCAACGGCTCTTGCCCCACATAAGGTAGTTTGAAGTTTAGCGTTCCAACCAAACATTGGTTCCAGCATCTGGACAACCCTTAGTGCTCCATCTTTTCCTGTCTTTTTAGAGTGATCAATAGAGGGCATCAATCTTAGTGGGGCCGAAGACCGCTATAACAATTTTTAAGAGGTTCTAATCCCTCCCCACTCCAAAACAAAAAAGGGGTTTTGGTTATACTGTAAATCTCCCCTAAAGTAGCACATGGAGGCTGCCAGGTCATTGCTGGGAGGGGACAGAGCTAAGTTGCTGAATTGAAAGTCTGCTGTAAATTTTAGAACAAATTACTTGCTTTACAGTTTTCACTGCCTTAGAATATGGAGGCTGTTCCCACAAAGTTGGAAGCATGAAAGTGTCCAAAGTGTCTTGGTATGCTGACGCCTTAAACTGGAGGGCCACCCTAAAATAAAAAATTGCATGAAAAATCGTAAAAAAAAAAAAAATTTGACAAAATGTTTTAACCACTTCAGCCCCGGAAGATTTTACCCCCTTCCTGACCAGAGCGTTTTTTGCGATTTGGCACTGCGTCGCTTTAACTGACAATTGTGCGACGTGGCTCCCAAACAAAATTGACGTCCTTTTTTTCCCCACAAATAGAGCTTTCTTTTGGTGGTATTTGATCACCTCTGCGATTTTTATTTTTTGCGCTATAAATAAGAGCGACAATTTTGAAAAAAAACGCATTGATTACTGTTTAAATGGCACTGGCAGTGAAGGGGTTAACCACTAGGGGGCGGGGAGGGGTTAAGTGTGTCCTAGGGAGTGATTACTAACTGTAGGGGGATGGGCTGTATGTGTGACGTCACTGATCTCTGCTCCGATGACAGGGAGCAGAGATCGAGTGACACTTGTCACTAGGCAGAACTGGGAGATGCTGTTTACAAAGGCATCTCCCCGTTCGTCCTCTCCAAGAGGCCATCGCGGGTATCCCCGCGGCGATCGAGTCCGCGGGACCCGCGACCTGACTCACGGAGCTGCCGGCGCGCGCGCCGCCAGCGGAGGGCACGCAATGGCACGGTGGGGAATTCAAATGGACGTACAGGTACACCCATTTGCCCAGCCGTGCCATTCTGCCGACGTACATCGTGCGCCGGTCAGGAACCGGTTAAACTTGCCTAAACCCTTGTTGCTAGGCAGTCTTCCTAATCTGCCTCTTCCTATTCCGTGGCGTGTCCTCCTCGGTGAGTGGCCCCGTTGCCTTCTGGGAACTGTGTGTGTTCCCAGAAAACCACGGAGCCATTCAGAGTGACGCGCCGCTCGCTCGTGTGCAGTAGGAAACTGGCAGTGAAGCCGCGAGGCTCCACTGCCTGTTTCCCTTACTTAGGATGGCGGTGCCGGGACCCGAGGGACGGGTCGGCCTCGGGAGGCCGACATCGCGGGCACCCAGGACAGGCAAGTCTACTTATTTAAAGTCAGCAGCTACAGTGTTTGTAGCTGCTGACTTTAAAAAAAAAAAAAAATTATCCTGGCCGGAATCCCGCTTTTAAGAGTTCCCTTCACTGCTAAGTTCCCTGCCAAGCCCAACCTCTGAAAAACAACCCCACCATAATCTCCAGTGCCTGACCTCACAAATGCACTTCTGGAAGAATGGTCAAACCTTCCCATAGACACACTCCTAAACCTTGTGGACAGCCTTCCCAGAGGAGTTGAAGCTGTTATAGCTGCAAAGGGTGGCCCAACTCAATATTGAACCCTACGGACTAAGACTGGGATGCCATTAAAGTTCATGTGCGTGTAAGACACCCCAATACTTTTGGCAATATAGTGTATATACAATGGCAGATACGCCTTTTATTAAAGAAGCACCGTGTACAAAACAAAATCCTCTCCAGGTCTGCTTAAAGCAAAGCAAGCATTTTTAGCAAACTTTTTATTGCTGTACCTGACCTGGAAGTAATGTTTCCGTTTAAGTTGATGATGATAATAATATTATGGTAAGATGGAAATATGAAAATGCCCCTTAATATGAAATGCTTGGTGAACCTTAAAGGTTGTAAACCCTTGCCGTCTTCCACCTTAATGCATGCTATGCATTAAGGTTAACCTCCTTTGCTGCAGCAGTGCCCCCGAGCCCTGCACTTCCCAGGACGGGAACGAGCACGCCATCTCCAGCCGGTGTCTCGTGTCCTGATTGG
This sequence comes from Lithobates clamitans, assembly GCA_037952925.1. Lineage (NCBI taxonomy): Eukaryota > Metazoa > Chordata > Amphibia > Anura > Ranidae > Lithobates > Lithobates clamitans. The sequence continues at coordinate 737,391 of JBBGZY010001893.1, forward strand.
ATAGATTGATAGCAGCAAAGCAATTGGCTCTCACTGCTGTCACTTTAATCCAATCACACGGGTGCCGGGGGGCGGAGTTGAGTCCTGCTGTCTGTCTATGGACGCAGCAGGACACAGGAGCGTGCCTGCTAAGGGGGCACTCGGAGGAGCCAGGAGTGCTGCTGAGGGACCCCAGAAGAGTCGATCAATTATTTTATTGACTAGTTGAAGTCCAGAACGGAATGACACGCAGTGTGTTTAGGGGGCTAGAAAATGTCCCCCTTAATCAGGGTGTTGGAATATTTCTGAATGTCAAAAGTGGACTGCGAAAGGAACACCTGGATCTGTTAATACAAATCGGTAGAACTTTAACGGGTGTCTGTCGGCAGTCTTCTGAAATTCAGACATACTCGAAGGCCCTGATGAAGGGAGATTTTCCAGCCCCCTAAAACATGTTGGTCGCCTGTCATCCTGTACTTTTTGAATTTTGATGGACTCAAACCTCCTTTTTGCTCCTGTATCTTTTCTCTAGTCCAAACGCGTATGAGTCTCTCCTTTAGCAGAGAGCATGTAACCAAATGCCTAAAGTTTTGGTGATGTGGCCATCACTGGAGGGAGCCTGAAGGAGCATTTTCTCTAGCAAAGCCAAATAGTTTAGCTCTTCTGTTAATCTTTAATTGTCCACAAGACTATTAACACAACCTAATTTTGGGTTGGGTCTGGGCACCTTTTTTCTGCCAGTTTTGTCTAAGGCCCCTTTCACACTGGGACGGTAGGGGGCGTCAGCGGTAAAACAGCGCTATTTTTAGCACTGTTTTACTGCGGTATTCGGCCGCTAGCGGTGCGGTTTTAACCCCCCGCTGGCAGCCGAAAAAGGGTTAAAACCCCTCGTACAGCGCGGCTATAGCCGCGGTATAGCCGCGCTGTCCCATTGATTTCAATGGGCAGGAGCGGTGAATACCCTGCTCCTTCACCGCTCCAAAGATGTGGCTTGCAGGACTTTTTTTACCGTTCTGCCAGCGCACCGCTTCAGTGTGAAAGCTTTCACACTGAACAAACAGCGGAGGCTGTTTAGGGGCGGTTTGCAGGCGGTATTTTCAGCGCAATAACGCCTGCAAACCGCCCCAGTGTGAAAGGGGCCCTAGTGTTAGATTAGTGACTTTTTTTTGTATCTGTACAAATTAGTTCTTCTGTGAAAAGAAGCTGCAGTTTCTCCATATGCCGTATTTGTCTTGGGCTCTGGTAGGTTTTAAATCTGCACTAAAGATCGGTAACAATGAGGAGATCATGTTGAAATCCTATTATCTCCTACTTGTGTTTCAGCGGTCTCCTCTGTAGGCTGCTGTCTTCCATTCTAATAGCTGAACTATTACATAGATGGCTTTCTTTGTTCCTCTGTGTATTTATAAACCTTAATAAAGCATCTGTTCCTAGGTGTAAATATAACCTGAAATCTTGCAAATTACTTAAAGCCATATAATTGGAACTGTGAGCTTTTTCATTATCACTTTGGGAGTTAATGCAGCTGCTGGCTTTTGTTCCCCCAGTAATGTATATTCATGAAGTTTCCATTGGCAGAACTCATCGGTAGCATTAGTCGGGGCAGATGTGGTTCTGTCCGTCCGTCACAACGATGGCCACCTTTTTTTTTTTTTTTCTTTTAAGGGTCAGGTCACCCAGAGATGAGACTGAAGTGAAACCTGTTATCAAAGAGAGGATGAAGAAGATAAATTACTTCAATGCGTGGTACTTTCACCCCTTCCTGCCCAGGCCAATGTTCAGCTGTCGCACTTTGAATGACAATTGCGTGATCATGCAATACTGTACCCGTATGATATTTTTATCTCACACAAATGGAGCTTTCTTTTGGTGTGATTTAATCACCACTCCTGTGTTCTTGAAGAAACAAAGCTGCATTTTGAAGGAAACCTGCGGCTTTCTTCATGTCTGTTTATACAATTTTGCAAATCATTCTTCATAAATTCAGGCCAAAATGTAGTCTGCTATATTTGGTGAAAATAACCCAAATCTGTGTATATTGTCTGTAGGAAAGTTGGTCAACAAACTATGGTGTGTAAATATATCAGAAAATTTTATCAATTCTGATGTACTGGCGGTTTATGATTTCTTGAGGCCCAGAAATATCGGGACAGTAATCTTCCCAAAATTACCCCTTTTTGGAAAGTAGTCTAAGGTATTTAGAGGCACGGCACATTTTTTTAAAGTTGTAATTTTTTGGAAAATGAAGAAATGCAAGTTATAAAAAAAAAACAAAAAAAAAACCTGCTTTTAACATGTTTCCAAAAGTGAGTTTCACTGCTATAAGCAATCAGTTTTATTGAATGAAATGGATTCATTCCGTGTATATTGTGATTCGGCTACAGCTAATCACATGGCGCAGATTGGCTGTGATTGGCCCAGTCTGTACCTTGTGTAGCTAGCTGCGATTGCACACAGTGATCACATGTCTATGCATTAAAATGACATAAATCGAAGCTGTTGATTGTTTACAGTTGTCATGTGATCTGCTGTGATTGGTCACAGCGATCACATAGTACTGGCAGTGGGCTGTTACACTCATTAGTCATTCGCCAGGGCTGGCAGTGATTAAAAACCTATACCATATATTAGCACTTGATGGCCATCGTCTAAATGCTTTTGTTCCAACAAGGAGCCTGTAGATGAGAGTAAAATACAGCAGAGGGTCGGAATGTATCGGCCGGTTTGTCACTATACAATGTTTTCAATTGCAGTAGAGAAGTCAGATCACCAGCCTGGCTTTACCATCTCAGGACTCGCTTTGCGAAAATACAAGTCCTTTTGGCAGGTAAAACTTTTTTCTTTTTTTTTTTTTTTTTTTTTTTTAACATTGTAACAGTATTTGGCGTTTTCTCTGGCGCTCCGTTTTAAAGAGACCCTGTCATCAAGTAAAAAATCGGAAAAGCCGCAAAAAAGATCAACACTTTCCAATTGCTTGGATGTGTGTGGGGTTTTTTTTTTTTTTTTTTTTTTATGCAATGATGTGCCTCTGAACTTGCTAGCAAATGGGACTACTTCAGGAGGAGTCTAGTCTGTAGCGTAGCTCCTTCCCTCCCTGCACGTTATAGCCCTCTCCTTTTAGGAGTGGCTAACTGTCTACATTGGCCCAGCTGCATTATTATTATTATTATTATTATTATTATTATTATTATTATTATTATTTATTTAATTATTATTATTATTTATTATTGATTTATATAGCGCCAACAGTTTACGCAGCACTTTACAATGTAGAGGGGGGACAGCACAATTACAGCACAACTCAATACAAAAGGTACAGGAGGGCCCTGCTCGTAGAGCTTGCATTCTAAAGGGAGGGGGTGGTGGTACAAAAGGTAATAGCTGCAGAGAATGATGGGGGTTCATTAACGCTTTTTATAGAATTTTTTTTTTTTTAAGAAAGTACAATGATGTATGCAGAACCATTATTTTGTATGCTAAACCCTTCTGCAAACATTATCAAAATAAACACCAGAAATAACAGAGGTACACCATTGAGGGCCGCTAATGTGGAGCACTTAGGTTGCGTTCACACAACAGTGTTTTTTGAATCGCGGGCAGATTTGCCACAAATATTTTACAGCGCTGAGGTGTGAATGACAAAACGTGGGGTTCACACTCGAGATGCCATTCATGTCAATGATGCCTCAAATCGTGGTGCGGATCTGCTGTGTATGTCATGCGATAAAACGTGCTGCGATTGTTGCAACTCGCAACGCAGGACGCTTGTCGCCCAAAAAATAGTTCAGGAGCTACTTCGGCGCGACATGCGTCCCCCCCCCCCCCCGGGTTGCAGCACATTTTATCGCACGGCAGACCCACACTGCGATTTGCAGTAACATTCAAATGAATGCTTTCTCGAATGCGAGTCCCATGTTTTGTCACTCAGACCTTGGCGCTGTCAAATTTCCAGCAGAGCCGTGGCAAATATGCCCGCGATTCAAAATGTGACTGCAGCCTTAGAGCAAGTAATTATGACTCTGAGAGCTAACAGTGTGACAGCATTCAAGTAACAAAGGCTCAAAACTGTAACGTATTGGAGCTTTTCAACTGAAGTGCAAGATATCTCAAAATTAAATAATGTGTATAAAATATATCTTTTTATGTACTCTTACCCGGGATGGAGGTACAAATGTGCCTCATTTAAAGTCCCAACCCCCCCCCTCTCGATTTATAAAATGGCCCAAGCCATAACAAACGGGGGGGGGGGGGGATGAATGAATAACTGCCAAAGCATTTCAAAAACCTCAATGAGGACCTAGCAGCCAGAGTTGGGCTTCATGTTCTCTGGACGTTTGAAAACCTCTCCTGATCACTGGAACTTGACAGCTAGTAACCGACGGTTAAATGTCTTTTTTTACCACTTTTACATTACCTGTTAAGTGGCGTTTGAGTTTTTGCGTTTTTGTAGCATTTTTACATTGTAAATGGTCAGAAATATATCCCCATTGAAAACTCCTATAAACGAACACTTATAAACACGCGTTACTGCGTTTAGGCACGTTTACACACTGTTTACAAGCAATTGGCGTTTCAAATGCCACTAAACTACCATCCTGAACACTATTTTGCTTTCAGAAAAATGCTTCTAACCTAAACTGCTTCCAAACTACCATAAACTCCTTTACATGTACCCATAAGATAACATTGAGAGTTCAGGGGCTGCTGAAAAATGCCCAAATGCTCCTAAATGTCCGTTTACTAGCTGGTACACAAGGCCTTCGAGTGAACACAAAGGGCATCCTTCATGCTGGATCTTCTTTGAGGTGCCATCATTTCTAAACCAGATTGTGAGCCTCTAAATTTGTCAGATTTTAGCTGTCAATTTTTCTATTGGACCCCTTTCACACATGTGGACCGTATGTCCGTATTTCATCCATCCGTTTTTGGATGAAATATGGACATGCATGCATCCCTATGGGATAGCGGGTGTCAGCGGATGAACATCCGCTGACACCCGATATCATCCGCCCCCCGCCATGGTCCGATTCTGCAGACTGAGGATAATCCTATTTTTCTATCTGTCTGCAGAGCGGATCGGATGAACATGGATAGACGGTCCGTGTTCATCCGATTTTTTTTTTTTTTTTTTTTTTTTTTTTTCCCCCCATAGGGGAGAGCGGAGATCTGACAGCCGGCTCAGCGGGGATCAACTGAGCGATCCCCGCTGAGCAAGCGGATGTTCACAGGGCAGATCATCACGGATCCGTCCCGTGTGAAAGGGGCCTAAATCCTATACCTTTTTTAATTCTATTGTACAAAGCAGCCAAAGATGAGGGAGTGGGTTTTTCCAGTTGAGTGCAATAAGGCATCTTGCGGCAGTAAGCACATGGTGTAACGGCTTTTTATGGGGCTTGACAAGATTCAGAGGACAGACCCAACAGAATTTTTTTTTTTTTGGGAGGGGGGGGGGGTGGGTACCTCCAAAGAGGTGATTTAAGAGATTTCGTACTGAGTTTCAGATATTCGGTGGTGTACCTTTTTCTGTAGTGCAGCAGAGCCCCCCTTTTTCACTTGCCTGAACCCGATCTTGCCAGCGACGAATGAGCCCAGCTCCAGCCACTGTCTCGGGTCCTCATTTGATAGATTGATGGCAGCAACCATTGGCTCCCGCTGCTGTCAATCAGATCCAGTGATACGGAGCCGGGGGGTGGGACTGAGTCTTGCTGTCTGTCAATAGACTCGGGAGCGCGCCGCTGGGGGACCCCAGGAGAGGGGAAACCCATGTGCAGAGGAGGTAAGTATACCATATTTTAAAAAAATTAGAAAAAGTGAACCATTACAACCCCTTTAAGCCCTTACATAGGGGGACCATCCAAAATTGTTCTATTAAAGGGGGTCAAGGGGGAAATTGTAAAGTAGGGGTGATTTTTGTCTGAGCGTAATGGTGGCTCTGTAGTCATAACACATCTGATCGGGAAGGTCAAATCTTTCCTGAAGTGCAGGAAACGTTTACGGGTCCTAGGATCAACTAGATGTCCAAATTGAAATAAGTTCTGTGTTGCCCAAGGGGAAGACATCGAAAGTGTCAGACTATCAGGCCCTCTGGGGTTATATAGAAAAGCAGTCAACAATGATGGCTCAGTGTGAAGGGCATGTTGGCGAGACCTTGCACGCCATATGCTTCTGAGCTGAGCCGTTGCCCCCAGTAAATGACCAGGATCTACCTGTGCATTTGCATTCCATTAAAGATTGTTGGGGTGGACAGGCGCTAACCATAGTTTTTCAGTCAACTGGTTCTGAGCCAACTTCCCTAAACTAAGTTCTTGCTAGAATATAATTGGGATAAAATCTTAGGAACAAAGAACACAGAGGAAAAATGGGTATGCTTCAAGAGCATATTAAATAAGGGCATTAGCCAGTGCATCCCAATGAGACATTTATAAGAGCTCATAAAAGTCCTGGCTTAACTTTTAACAAAGTAAAAATGAATATAAAAGCAAAGGAGAAGGCCTTCAAAAAAATACAAGGCTCACCAGCATTCAAACTTTACAAAGAATGCAACACGAAATGTAATGGTGCAATCAAGGCAGCTAAGATGGAACACAAAAGGCACATAGCGGAGGAGAGTAAAAAAAATCCCAAGAATTTCTTTGAGTAGATAAATGGTAAGAAAGGAAGGTCAGATCATATTGGTCCCATAAAGAATCAAGGAGGGAATCTGGTTACTAAGGATGGAGAGATGGCGAAGGTATTGAATTTATTCTCGGTCTTCACAAGGGAATCGGGGGGCCATCAGTAACCAAAACTGCAATGTTTAGCCTCGTGACATATCACTGGAAGCACCTTCATGGCTAACAGAGGACAGAATTTAAAAATGGACTTGAAAAACTTAACATTAGTCACCGGGATCAGATGGCTTGCACCCAAGGGTCCTTAAGGAACTCAGTCAAGTAATTGCCAGACCATTGTTCTTTATTTTTACAAACAGTTTACTGACTGGAATGGTACCAGCTGATTGGAGAAAAGCCAATGTAGTGCCAATATTTAAAAAAGGGGCTAATTCCCATACATCCCTGGGAATTAGACCAGTTAGCTTTAACATCAATTGTATGCAAGCCCTTGGAGGGGATGATAAGGGACTATATACAAGATTTTAGTAATGACAACGATATCATTGACGGTAATCGGCATGGATTCATGAAGAATCGTTCTTTCCAAACCAATCAATTAACCTTCTATGAGGAGGTGAGCTGCCATCTAAAGGAAGGCCCGTAGACATGGTGTTTCTGGATTTTGCAAAAGCATTTGATACAATTTCCCCATAAACGTTTATTAAGTAAGTTGTACAAAGTAAGGTCCGTTGACATGGACCATAGGGTGAGTACATGGATTGACAATTGGCTACAGGGGAGAGTTCAGAGGGTGGTGATAAATGGGGGAGTACTCGGAATGGTCCCGGGTGGAAAATGGGGTCCCCCAGGGTTCTGTCCTGGGACCAATCCTATTTAATTTATTCATAAACGACCTGGAGGATGGGTTAAACGGATCAATCTCTGTATTTGCAGACGATGCTAAGCAGGGCAATAACTTCTCTGCAGGATGTGGAAACCTTGCAAGAAGATCTAAACAAATTAATGGGGGTGGGCAACTAAATGGCAAATGAGGTTTAATGTTGAAAAATGTAAAGTTCATTTGGGTGCCAAAAATATGCAATTTACTCACTATGGGGAGAGCCTCTGAGGAAATCTAGGATGGAGAAGGACCTGGGGGTCCTAGTAGATGATAGGCTTAGCAATGGCATGCAATGCTAAGCTGCTGCAAGCAAAGCAAACAGAATATTGGCATGCATTAAAAAAGGGGATTAAAGTGGATGTAAACACAAAATTTTTTTTTTTTTGTCATACTGTAGAGTATAAGATTTCCTAATATTTTGAACCCAGTCTTGCCACAGTTAATCCATCTCTGAGCAATCTTTTATTGTTCAGTGAGATAAAACTTGACAAACAGAGAAAAACTTTGTCAAATCCTCCCCCTTGCTGTGAGTGACAGGTGATTTACATATCTCGTGCACTAGTCTAAGGGCTCTTTCACACGGGGCAGATCAGTGATGATCCGCCTCGTGAACACCCGCTTGCTCAGCGGGGATCACTCAGCCGATCCCCACAGAGCAGGAAGATGACAGGTCCGTCGCTGCACAGTGTGTAGCGACAGACCTGTCAGTGCGCCACTCTCCCCTATGGGGGATCGGGTGATGACGGACCGTAGAGTCTGTCATCCGATCCGAAAACTGATGGTAAAGTAGATTTTTCCTCCATTACACTTTTTTGGATCGGAGCGGGTCGGATGTCAGCGGACGTTCATCCGCTATTCCATAGGGATACATGTATGTCCGTTTTTCATCTGAAAACGGAAGAATGAAAAACGGACATACGGCGGTTTAACCTTAAACTACGTAGACGGTTCTTTACTGTAAGAGCGGTTAGGATGTGGAATTCTCTTCCAGGTGGTGGTCTCAGCGGGGAGCAACAATAATTAAAAAAAACTATTAGATAAGCACCTGAACGACCACAACATGCAGTTAAATACAATGTAATACTGACACAAAATCACACATGGGTTGGACTTGTGTCTTTTTTTTTTTTTTTTTTAAACCTTGCCAACTATGTTCTAAACACACTGTGTAAGCCAGGATGCTACAGCTTGCTTTACATAACTTTTTATGTAGCAGCCAGAGGAGCAAGGGAGTACTATATAATATTACTAGCATGACCGGTGTTTGCTGGGACTGCTGACCTCGCATCCAAGATGGCAGCAGTTTTGGGGCTTTTGGATATCTACACAAGGTAGGGTTTACATGTACATGCTAAAAGTAAATTTTGGCTAGAGTAAGGGCGGGTTTTGTGGAAATTTTTTTTTTTTTTTGCCATCTACCGTTTGTCCAATTGGGAAGATATTCCTTATCTTCCTGTCCTGTAACTAAAACCAGAAGTGAGAGGAAATCGATCCAAAGTGAGGGAATCCCAGGGTGTCACCAGAAGTAGGGTACCCATTGCATGCCTTTAACAAATTTTGGGTTGCCACCAGAACAGTATATTCTTACTTTCACTTTCTATGATAATGGTAAGCAGGACAAATAGAGGATGAATCTCCCTAATGGGGAGCCCAGACCACAATAAAAACTGGGTTCTAATCTTTTGGATAAAAAAAAATTGTTTAAAATCCTTTTGTTATACTTTAAATTTACAATTTTATGGGAAGATCTTTGTTAAAATTAATCATCTGGTTACCATCCAACCCTAAATGTGTAGCTATTGCAGCATTCAGCTCCTGTCTTTGGACCGCTTGTCGGTAAGACTGCTCAGAATTGTGGGGACTTTTGATTGATTTTTCGTTTTTTTTTACTTTGTTCGTTTCCTTTTTTAGATTACTGTTAATGGCTTTAAGAATGTGGCATGATGAATCTTCACAGATGGAGCACAGTTAGCTGGAAATCCCATGGTTGGTTTCCATGGTGAAGGAACTTGGAGGAACATGTGGGGGTTTTGGTACTTTTCTGCTTCAGTCCTTGAAACCTTCTAGTTTTTCTGAAAGATCTGCGGTTTGGACTGTAGACAATTTCACTTTAAGATGCACTTTGGTTGAGTTTTCTTTTTAACCATTTCATACAAGTTCTTGCTCTTTGTGGACTTCAGCACTATGCTGTTGGGGTATTCATGCAGAGTATCCGTTCTCAACCAGGGTTCTGTGGAACCCAAGGGTTTCTTCAGTTGTTGCTGATGGACCTCCCATCTGATAGTTCCTGCATAGTTTTGAGGCCAACCTCACTTGGCAGCACTAGCAGGATTACGCCAATGATTATTTATTTTTTTAGCTGTCTAAGGGTGGTATTCTGACCATTACTGTAAGGAGGCATTCTTCCCAGTGCAAGGCTCATTATTCCCAAGGAATTTATTTTAGCAGGAGTTCCCTTGGACCTGCAAGTTTAATTGAAGGGTTCCACTGGGGTCTTTGTCAAGTGTTACTGTGAAATACATTTTCAGGTATTAGAAATTTTCACACTTAGTCAGTCCTAGGGATGCACCAATAAATCGGTTGCCGAAAGTTATCGGCTGAAAATGGGGTTATCTGCGTTTTGCAGATGGAAAAAAATAAAAAGGGTGCTGATAATGGCATGTTGCGTCCCATTGACTTCAGTGTGAAATCGCAAGTCTCTTTAATTAAAAAAAAATATATATATATAAAATTTAAAAAAACTGTCCATTTCGGTTTTTGGCCAAGTGCATCTTGCATTTTCATTTCGGGGCACCACTAGTCAGTCCACCTAAATCTAAGATTTTATATGCTGGAAAGTTACACTTTCCGTTCGAGGATTCAATTTCTGAATCTTTACTGTAGGAGGAGGATCTGAAACACACAGGTGATCATTAACAGGAGTTGGATATTCTAGCTGGGGGACCTTCCTTCTCTTAAAGAGGAAGTAAACCCTGATGGGTTTTACTTCCTCTTTTGCTCCCTGCAAGGCCTGCAAATTAAAAGCATAATGAGCTAGTATGCATTGCATGCTAGCCCATTGTATCACACTTACCTGCAAACAAAGCCTGCGCTGTCCCCTGTGCAGGCCGCGTCCCTCTTCGCCCCTCTTCCTTCGGGGGCCACGGACTCTGGCTCTGTGACTGTCTGGAGCCGTCAGTCACAGCACACGCTGGGGGAAGAAACTTCATGGTGGTCCATTTCTTCATAGTGCATGCGCCTATGTAGTCATTACAAGTGAAATATCTCCTAGACGGCTTACGTTTTAGGAGATATATCCACTACCTATAGGTAAGCCTTATTCTACGCTTACCTATAGATAAAAGGTAATGCCCCGTACACACGATCCGAAAATCGTACGAAAAATGCCGCATTCTAATCGATCGTACGATAATCGGATTGTTGGTACAGAGCTTTTGAGAGCCGATCAGGACAGTTCATCCGATATTATTCTATCGGACATGCACGGAAATTTTTTTCGTACGATGCCAGATCGTAAGATTTTCGTTTCATCAGTACACCTATCGTTCGAAAATGCAATACAGATGCATTACAACACATGACATCACTTCCGAATTTTTATGCTGTCGTACGGGAATTTTCGTGACTTTAGTAAACTCATCAGATTCGACGTGAGATCAGCATGCAAAAAAAAAACGGCCGATCATTCGTCCGATAATCGGATCGTGTGTACTGGGCATAAGACAAAAGGGTTTACAACCACTTTAAAGTGTGTTTATTTTTATTGTGTGTATGGGCGTTCTAAGCAATTTTCTAGCAAAAAATACTGCTTTTAACTTGTAAGCAACAAGGCTGTCTTTAAGTTGTTAAACTGACATCATTTACAGACCGAAGTTCATCCCTTTGAGCTAAAAGAAGCAAATGATGCAGTGTTTTTATCTCGGCGCTGAGCAATGTTGTGATGCATTTTGCCGGGGTTTTATTTAGTTTTTTTTTTTTTTTTTTTTTTTGACAGCTCTGACCAGATACCGACTCTGCATTTGTTACATAGAATTGTGGAAGTGCAGGATAAAGATCAGTTTGAGGGGGGGGTTGAATTAAAATCGCTATTTTTAACGATTAATCGTGCAGCTTTAATGGAGAAGAAAAAATAGATATTCTCTATATAAATATTTTTTTTTTCTTTTTTGTGATTATTCCCTCTGTTCTCAACTGCATATGAGTTGAGAAAGGAGAAACAGCAGCATACTGAGTTTCCCAGTGAATGGCTGTGGGGGGGGCCCTTATAGGTTGGTTCCTTTGACATAATATATATTATATTGTAATATAATGAGAGAGAGATATAGATATAGATCTATCTATTTTATTTTATTTTTTTTTCTAGCATGTGCCTGTCCTTTTTTTAATACGATAGGCCTGTAGGGACCTTTCCTGTCCTGATTTTGACCAAACAAGAAATGCTTGATGAGCAAAATGTGAATGTAGGAGACACTTTTCACTCACCAGTGCCACTCTCCCTCCACTGTTCAAACTGTCAGTCTAAAGGTTATGCAGGTCTGACTGTACAATCTTCTCTCGCTCTAATAACTTTATGTAGAGCAAGAAAAGTCTCACAGCAAGGACTGGCAATAGGACACATGCAATGTTCTTTCTGAGCCTGGCCCCTTCAGAATACTAAAGCAAAGGTGCAGGCATTAATTTGACTGTTGGAGGTCTTGTGGTCAGATGTAGGCTTCAGTTCATGTATATGCCAAATGGGTAGGACTGGGCAAAAAAGGGCACTGCCTGTGTGTTGGCACCACATTGTGGTGATTGATCAGGGTTTTTGGCACAAGCCACCATTTTCACATAATGGTGAATTAATGTGTCCTTTAACTAATAAACATGAGTTGGCTGTCGGCACCTCTTTGGCCTGCTTAAAGAGGGTCTTCAGTCCCTCCCCCCCCCCCCCCCCCCTCCCTTGCCTGGCCCTCAACAGTCTTCTGTTCCCCAGCATGTATAAGGGGTTGCCTGTGACTCATTGTGGCTTCACACTGTGCATGCGCAAACGGCGCTGTGCTTTGTGAATGTCCCTTTGGCCTTCTGGCATGAGACTTGTTGCATGTCCCAGAAGCCTGAGGGGCTGAACTTCTGCTCGGATCGCCTAGATCAGGGGTCCCCAACCCTCAGGCTGCATGCTGGTCCATGGCCTGTAGGAGGCTGGGTTGCACGACAGATGGTGGGTGGCTCCAGAGTGAGCTAGAACAAGCATCGCCACCCTCCCACCACCAGAGATCACCCGCCTCCAATTCTAGCACCACCTCTCCCTTGCCTCTATCGTCTTCTTGATGGTGAAGCGGAACTTTTCCTTTTTGGGTGAAATTCTGCTTTTAAAGTACAATTAAAGGCTCCTGTATGACAATGCTGCAAGGACTTCTCATCCCACTCTAGAGCAATCGGGCACTGCCTACATGAGTGGCAAGCTGGCAACTATGCTTGAAGTCAGGAGCAGTGCAGCATCTTTGTCAACCAAATCACAGAAAGCTGCATTAGGTGGAATTCACTGGTAGGATCAACAGGTGAGATGAAGAGAGGAATGCAGGTTCACCAGAATTTAGGTGAGGGATGAACATTAAACTTTTCAGGCATTTTTTGACTCCTCTTGAGAAAAAATGCGGGCACTGAAATTGGGGTCACGTTCTGCAGGTCAACTGTTTAACTTCGAAGATGTGGATATAGAGGGCTCCACCTGAATATCCTGGATATGCAGAAAAGTGGCTTAGTTTATTGGCATTGTGACTGCTTCCTTGATCCCTTGCCCCAAAAGACCTTTCTGTTCAGTCTACCTAATAAGACTTCCAAATAGTTCATATGTCTGTTACTTGCAGTATAATGTATTAGAGCCTCTTACAGTGTATGAATACAAAATTTCCTTTTTTTTTTTAATTGCCTTTTTTCTTCCAGAAGACAAACTGAACATGTTTACATCCTTAGAATATAAAGTTTTCTTCTAGGCTGCTTTCACACTGGGGTGACGGGTCCGCTGTTTAACCACTTAATGACGGGAAGGATTTGCCCTCTTAATGACCAGACCATTTCTTGCGATACAGTACTGCGTCGCTTTAACTGACAATTGTGCAGTTGTGCAACGCTGTACCCAAACGAAATTGACATCCTTTTTTTCCCACAAAAAAAAACGACCATTTTGAAAATAAAACTATTTTTTACTTTTTTGCTATAATGGCCAGAAAAAAGGTCGATTTTAGGCCAATGTGTAAATTTTTTACATATTTTTGGTAAAAAACAAAATATTGATTGGTTTGCGCAAAAGTTGTAGTGTCTACAGAATGGATATATTTATGGCCTCTTCTTTTTTTTTTTTTTTTCTAGTATTATATATGATCACCCTTCCTCTTCCTTTCTTCCTCTTCCTTCCTTTCTTCCTCTTCCTTCCTTTCTTCCTCTTCCTTCCTTTCTTCCTCTTCCTTCCTTTCTTCCTCTTCCTTCCTTTCTTCCTCTTCCTTCCTTTCTTCCTCTTCCTTCCTTTCTTCCTCTTCCTTCCTTTCTTCCTCTTCATCCGGAACACAGTAAATTTCGGGCAACACTAGAACAGGTCTATAGCAAGTAGACATTTTAGCCGTAATTGGTGCAAGATTGATGCTAAGTCATACTATGAACTGGTTATTGATTGAGGTTTGCCATAGGCTAGGTGAGAGCCTATGGAATATGAGAAAAACATAAGAGGAAGTAGAAGAGGGGAAAGAGTTGACTAAGAAAATAAAGGAAAAATGGGAAAGTAAAGTAGTAGCTCAACCATCGGCTCAGAGCAGGTCCTCCTGGCGATGCCACACCTCCCAGACCTTATCCTGCATTTCCAGCCTATCTTGTAATCTAGCTGTCAATTTTTTTTTTTTTTCCCGATTAGCTCCACGTCTTTTATTCTGGCTTACAATGTGTCGCAGGTGGGGGAGGGGGGGGTCGCGGGTGGGGGGGTGCCACTTCCAGTTCAGGGCAGCCAGACATTGTGCTGCTGTAAGGATATGTTTAAGTAGCTTCTTGGATAGTTTGGCAATTTTGTAATGGTGACACCCCCAAGTAGAAAGAATTTTGGCGTCATGGGGACCTGGACCTCAAAGTTGGGGGACAATAATTGCTGCTTCGTAGTCCAGAAGGACACTATCGTGGGGCAACTCCAGTAAATGTGGTAGAGGGTACCTTTGTCCCCCTGACAGCGCCAACACCGATCAGAGCTAGAGGGATAGATGACGTGGAGTATGCGCGGCGTCAAGTACCAAAAATAAAAGATTTTATATGCATTTTCTTTGTAAAGCGTACAAAAAGGAGCTCTTGGCCGCTTGGGACCAGATCGTCTGCCACGTCATCTCTGGGATTTCTTCTAGTATCTTTTCCCGGCGGAGCATATAGTCATGTTTACCCTGATTTGGTATGATCAGCGATTTTTAGTGGGACAGCGACATTGCGGCGGACAGATTGGACACTTGACATGTTTTTTTGGGACCATTGACATTTATACAGCGATCAAAATAGCCACTGATTAATTTATTTTATTTTTTCTTTTCCCTGTCCCGAAAGCACCTGCGCTGGGGAGGCATGAGAGGCAGTTTTCAGGTGCTATTTTTAGCACTAAAATGCCTAAAAACTGCCTCAGTGTGAAAGGGGTCTTAAGAAATAAAAAAAAAAAAAAATAATTGGCAAAAAATTTTGCCTCCCACTATAACCACCCCTAGCTAGTCACTATTTTTATTTAAAAATAATGACCCTCCAAATATCTGAAATGGTCACGTAAAAGGTGTCATCAATTGTTCCTTTCTGCTTATCCCCTGCAACCTTTAGTCCTAAAAGACTGGTTCTGCAATGTCACAAGAGGGCGGGAACAGTGGAGACCACTGGAAGAGGTGACAAGGAGTCATGTGACCAGATTCAGTTAGTGGTACTTTACAGCTAACCACTTTAGCACGGAACATACATTCCACCTTAATTATGCTGCCAAAATTGGTGTGTGCTGTAAATTTCCTCCAGCAGTGCTCCTGTTTCTTCTTGCTGGAGGCTGCCATTTTGTTGAAGCCCAGAGCCCCCTGAGCAGTAAATTTTTTAAGCTGTCAGTAGACTGACCTCTACATTTTAGGCACAGTGCCAAAAAAAGGGGGCAACTGAGCTTGTGCAGAGCAGGGTGAGTGTATTACTTGATTTTAAACAGTATAGGCACTTATTTTAAATGTTTTACATAACTACACCTGAAAAATGGGCAAGCATTATCTAGCAAGAATTAATTTTCTGACTAAAGTTCCGCCTTAAAGTGGAACCAAATGGGTTAATCCTCCGCTTTGTGTAAAAAGGCAGTTTGAGTCCATCTTCTCTGATCCTCCCCTTCCACTGTCCCCAGTTTATCTGCTGATATAACAGCGCTTTGGGGGCACTCTGCACACGCTCAGTTTGCTATGTATTGCTAGAGCGGTTTATTTTCTTGGGAGGGTGCATGTGATCGGCACAGGGCCAATCGGCACTGTCCAGAGGGTCAGGGGTCCTGCAGCCTCATAGGACAGTCAGAGTAGAATGAAAACTCCTCCTACAAGCTTTACCTGACACTGATAGAAGTCACAAGACTGCTATAGGAAAAAGAGGGGATTTTTTTTTTTTTTTCCCATTGTAGAGCACTGGGAAGGCGTAGAGGTTGTTATTGGTGACAATGCTTGAGCAGAATCTAAAGAGCTTAGATTCTGCTCAAGCATTGTCCATTGTCACCAATAATGACCTCTATGCCTTCCCGGTGCTCTACACTGGGGACAATCCCCTCCTTTTTCTCCTATAGACTATGGTTATGGTAACACCTTACATGGTGAGCGGCAAGGGAGCATTTTGCATAATTAAAGTGGACATGGTCTTACCTGTTTACCCGTTTTTTGTTTTTTTGTTTTTTTTGTTTTTTTTGTTTTTTTTTTTTACCTGTTATTTCTGCTCTTGCTTTTGGCTGTCACAAGACTCCTATAAACTGCTGATGAGAAAAGGTATTTAGTGGTTTATATTTTACTAAGATAATTGCATTTCCCTGTTCTGTGTACTTTCGGAGAACAGATATAGTGAATGCAGGGTCCTGGGTTTAGTAACACTTTAATTGAATGGTTTCAATTTTTTTATTTTTTATTTTTTTTTGCCAGATGCAGAAGGTTGGAAATTAATTTATTACTATTTTTAATATTGCTGTATTTATTGATAAAAAAAATATATAGTCCTTATTTTTAGAGATGGGATGTTATTCCTGGGACACACATTTGGCTGGGGACTTCTTCCCTTGAACATTTACAAATACACTTCTATTGATTTCTCCGTATTCTGTGGTCTCTTTACAAAAGCGGTGTCCCTTGGCATGGCCACAAAATCGATTTACAGATGAAGCTTTGTGAGACGCCAACTCGGTTCCTCAGCTTCCTTTATTCGTTCTGTTTGTTGCTTTTGTATTGGTTGATGTGATCTCTGCGATGCGCAGAAGTTACAATATTTGTCCTTTTTTTTTTTTTTTTTTTTTTTTATATGAATTATTGATGAGCTCGGTCTGCTATTGGAACAGGAGTGATTAAATTAACGTCTTGCAGGAAGAGCCTTTTGGGAATAGAAGAAAATTTGCTGTTGCAACAAAGACCTTAAACAAGCCCTGCATGTTGTATTTGTTTTTAATTTAAAGGCCCAGCAGTAATTAGGAAAGATAGCAAGGTAGATGTATGTGTATATGTATGTATGTATGTTTTGTGTAATTATTTTATTTTTTTATTTTTTTTACCATAATGAACATTTAATTTGTAAATGGCACCTCAACACCCCATGATGAATAAATGATAAGCACCTGTGCATTGTGGTGTAGTACATGAAAAAGAAATGGTGCGCCAAATCTTTTGTCCGTTGGGATGCATTGGCAGCTCATTTAATATTAATGGGCTGCCTTAACATAATGCAATGCATAGAATACAGCACTGCTACACATGGGAGGTGTGAAGGGGGGACCTGAGCTGATCTATATCACTTGTATATCTTTTTTTAGCTCTATAGTCAATCTTTTATATATACCTTCTTTTTTTTTTTTTTTTTTTTTTGTACAGTGAGTGTATGCACCATACATGCAGTTGCATACGTTGTGCAACCCAGTCTGCATTCGGTGGTAACAAGGGTTCATCCTTCCAGAAATGAGGATATTTTGTTTTCCATTATGCACAGGTGCAGCGGTGTGGGGCGTCAGTCTGAAGCTCTCAGACAGCACGTCATTTGGTCGTGTATGTGTGCGCCAGGTCTCAGCTGGCTTTTGAACACGGCACACTGCTCTGCATCTAAAATGTCAGCATAATTCTTCAAACTGAACTGGTTGCTCGGCTACTGCAGTGACGCAGGGCGCCTAATGAATGTAGTTGTCTGAGTTTTGGAAGCTTAAGAGAAGAGAGAAATCTGTTGCCTGTAGTAACCGATTGCATATCACTTGTGTACTACATTAAATTATTACTCGAGTCTGTTGCTATTTATATTATCTGCATGTTTTACAGATTTGTGTGACTTTTTTTTGCCGTGTCTTTGCCACCTGACTCTACCACTGCATATACTGTCGTCAGCTCTTTATTGCTCCCGTATGTCACAGCTCTCCAGCAATCCTTAGATCCTTTCTTGCCACTGGGGTTAAATATCGATATTTTTTTTTTATTTTTTTTTTTTTTTTTTTGATCTGAACCACTAGATGTAGTCAAATAATCCTTTTAGATATAAGTGGGTTTTTTAATTTCAAAAAAGGGTCATAAAAAAGGTCATAATTTTTAATACAATATTCTAAAACGCAAGTTTTAAGTCAGCATTATACAGAGTGTAATATTTATGTGGATTGTGCAATACTACAGTGGAACCTTTGGTTAAGAAGTAACACACACTTAACAAGCGTTTTAGAAGACTAGCAACTTTTTTTTTTTTTTTAAATACAAAATTGACATATCAAGTTCTTTCTCACACACAGCATATGCATACAACAAATTACACCCCAAAATACATTTTGCTACTCTTCCCGAGTATGGCAATACCACATGTGTGAGACTTTTACACAGCCTGGCCACATACAGAGGACCAACATTGAAGCAGCACCTTCAGGTGTTCTACAAGCATAAATAAAACCTCTAATTTCTCAACCGCCTATTACACTTTTTTGAAGGCCCTGGAGCACCAGGACAATGGAATTGCCCACAAAACGACCCCATTTTTAAAAGCAAACACCCCAACATATAATCTATGAGGCATAATGAGTCTTTTTGAATGGTTTATTACACCCCAAAACACATTCTGCTACTCCTGAGTATGGCGATGCCGCATGTGTGACACTTTTACACACAGCACATTGAAGTAGTACATTCAGGCGTTCTAGGAGCATAAATTGCACATCTCATTTCATTCCTACCATCACACTTTTGAAGGTCCTTCAGCACCAGGACAGTGGAATTACCCACAAAATGACCCCATTTTGGAAAGCAAACCCCCAACGTATATTCTATGGGGCATGGGCTGCAGATAGGTACTCGGGTACTCGATAACTTGATGAGCTGCAGACAGGTATGCGGGTACTCTGATGGGCTGGTGACAGTTACTTTGGTAATCTGATGTTCTGGTGAAAGGTACGCAGGTACTCTGATGGCCTGGTGACAGGTACTGGGGTACTCTGATGGGCTACAGATAGGTACTCTGGGCTGGTGACTGGTATTTGGATACTCTGAAGGGCGGTGAAAGGTACTCGGTACTCATATGAACTGTGACAGGTACTCGTATGGACTGCGAAAGGTACTCATATGAGTTGTGAAAGGTACTCATATGAGCTGTGAAAGGTACTCGTATGAGCTGTGAAAGGTACTCGTATGAGCTGTGAAAGGTACTAAGGTACTCGTATGAGCTGTGACAGGTACTAAGGTACTCGTATGAGCTGTGACAGGTACTCTGGTACTCGTATGAGCTGTGACAGGTACTCTGGTACTCGTATGAGCTGTGACAGGTACTCTGGTACTCGTATGAGCTGTGACAGGTACTCTGGTACTCGTATGAGCTGTGACAGGTACTCTGGTACTCGTATGAGCTGTGACAGGTACTCTGGTACTCGTATGAGCTGTGACAGGTACTCTGGTACTCGTATGAGCTGTGACAGGTACTCTGGTACTCGTATGAGCTGTGACAGGTACTCTGGTACTCGTATGAGCTGTGACAGGTACTCTGGTACTCGTATGAGCTGTGACAGGTACTCTGGTACTCGTATGAGCTGTGACAGGTACTCTGGTACTCGTATGAGCTGTGACAGGTACTCTGGTACTCGTATGAGCTGTGACAGGTACTCTGGTACTCGTATGAGCTGTGACAGGTACTCTGGTACTCGTATGAGCTGTGACAGGTACTCTGGTACTCGTATGAGCTGTGACAGGTACTCTGGTACTCGTATGAGCTGTGACAGGTACTCTGGTACTCGTATGAGCTGTGACAGGTACTCTGGTACTCGTATGAGCTGTGACAGGTACTCTGGTACTCGTATGAGCTGTGACAGGTACTCTGGTACTCGTATGAGCTGTGACAGGTACTCTGGTACTCGTATGAGCTGTGACAGGTACTCTGGTACTCGTATGAGCTGTGACAGGTACTCTGGTACTCGTATGAGCTGTGACAGGTACTCTGGTACTCGTATGAGCTGTGACAGGTACTCTGGTACTCGTATGAGCTGTGACAGGTACTCTGGTACTCGTATGAGCTGTGACAGGTACTCTGGTACTCGTATGAGCTGTGACAGGTACTCTGGTACTCGTATGAGCTGTGACAGGTACTCTGGTACTCGTATGAGCTGTGACAGGTACTCTGGTACTCGTATGAGCTGTGACAGGTACTCTGGTACTCGTATGAGCTGTGACAGGTACTCTGGTACTCGTATGAGCTGTGACAGGTACTCTGGTACTCGTATGAGCTGTGACAGGTACTCTGGTACTCGTATGAGCTGTGACAGGTACTCTGGTACTCGTATGAGCTGTGACTGGTACTCTGGTACTCGTATGAGCTGTGACAGGTACTCTGGTACTCGTATGAGCTGTGACAGGTACTCTGGTACTCGTATGAGCTGTGACAGGTACTCTGGTACTCGTATGAGCTGTGACAGGTACTCTGGTACTCGTATGAGCTGTGACAGGTACTCTGGTACTTGTATGAGCTGTGACAGGTACTCTGGTACTCGTATGAGCTGTGACAGGTACTCTGGTACTCGTATGAGCTGTGACAGGTACTCTGGTACTCGTATGAGCTGTGACAGGTACTCTGGTACTCGTATGAGCTGTGACAGGTACTCTGGACGGTAGAAAAACAAAAAAAGGTCAGGAAAGCCTCCTATTGCTTATAAGTATCTGATAGGCTAACAGTATCTGTGCAACCTACACAATTACAACAATGATTATAAGCCTATAGACACACTGAGCCTAATACCTGGATGCTAAATAATGTTGACGCAAGATGGGTAGGTTCCTCTGTATCATTTTTTTTTTTTTTTTTTCCATTTTTGCAATCTTCTAAAGCCTGTGTGTTCCTCTCTGAAGAATCCTTTCCCTAGACCCTCTGGTCCTTTTTTTTATATATACTCTGATGGACGGTGACAGGTCCTCTTTATTGGGGGAGGGGGGGGGCAGCAGGCAATCTGTGTGTGTTGATGTGCACTGTAAGCGGTAACAAGATGTTACCGCAGTCTCCTTCTCACACACGATCGGTGTGTGAGGAGGAGAACCGGTAACATCTTGTTACCACTCTGTATTTACATTTAGTGATCGGCTGTGAAAGGATCACAGCCGATCACGTGGTAAACAGCCGCCGGCCAATGGCTGTTTGCCAGCGTCGGTGACTAGCAGTGTTCCTGGGAATACGCTGCCACCGACGTGCGCGCATAGAGCGCTCAAGATCGCATGCATGCGCCGTGCAAAGTGGAGTGGTACCATCTGTGATCGGCCGTGACTTCATCACGGCCAGTCACGTGGTAAACAGCCATGCCCAATGGCTGTTCACCCCCCTCGGTGGCGAGCGGTGTCTCCGTGACGTGCCACCACCGAAGGAATAGAGATGCGCGCACAAGATCGTGCGCATTCCCTGTTTAAATGGACGGACGTCATACGACGCCTGCCCAGAACGAGAGCCGTGCCGCCTGGCCGGCAAGTGGTTAATTCAGCTGAGCAGGCATTGCACACGGAGGTGGTGGTAATTACTTGTCGGCACTTAGTCTTTGCAGAGACTATCAGAGCATGGATTGAGTTTATTCGCGTTTCTTCAGCAATCAAGAGTTCCATTTATTTAATATTGTGCATGTGGACTTTTTGCATATTTCTTTTAAGATCCTGCTTTGTCGCCCCCCCCAAATCTATGGGCTTACTGGTCTACTGGTCAGAACCCTGGTAGGAGCCCCATCAAAATCCATAGGGTTCTGCCGACAAACTTGGCCGGGAAGTGGAGGACTAGCAGAGCGGGATGTAAATCCCTGGAGGCTGCGGGCGTCTGATCTCAGTAACTATGCATCTGTGAAGAGGGTGGGCTCTGTTATTTTGCCTCCTCCCCGCCATGATGAACTAAGTGCAACTTGGTGGGGAGGGGGTAAGATAAGTGCAACTTGTATGAAAGTGCACTTATTTCTTAACTAATTGCCTTTTAGATTTAGTAGTAGTAGTAGAGAACTGCCTTTTATTTGTTTTTTTATAAAATGGCAGATTCCTTCTCTTTTTGATATCTACTGCTCAGCTTTGTTAAACATCGCATGTTGGAGGTATTAAGATGAACCTGGGGCAGTAGATGCAGGCAGTGTTTTTGTATGAATCAGGCCTGAGGTAAGAACATAGCTTTAAACATTAACATTTGCCCAGTTGTCTATGCAGCAGACAGGGTTATGGTGACAGGGAAGCATGAAGGACACAGCATTTGGTAGAAGGCTGGGCATACAGTGAGCATTGTGTTTTTTTTGAGAGTTGGAGGTACAGAAAGCATTGGACGGAGGGTTGGGCTTACATGTAGTATTGGTTTTATAGTTGAGGGAAGGGGGGTGCGTTGGGTGTGGGGTTGAGGAAACTGGGGTGCATTGGGCAGAATGTTGGACATACAAGGTGTGTAATTTGAAGGGTTTGGGGATACAGGGAGCGTTGGTTCAGTTGGGCTTACAGTGAAGGTTGTGCATTGGTTTGGGGTTTACAGGGAACATAGGGTAGAATGTTGGGCATACAAGGTGTGTAATTTGGAATCTTAGGCATACAGGGAGAGGTGGTTTGAGGGTTGAACTTGCGCTGAGTGTGGAGATACAGGGAGTTTTGATTTGAGGCTTGAGCTTACGGGGAGTATTGGCTCAAGGGTTGGGCTTATGGGGAGCATTGGTGAAACGGGGGGAGAGTTGGTTCCAGGATTTGGCATACAGGTAGTGTTGGTTCAAAGGTTGGACTGAGCGTTTGTTTGAGATACAGGGAGCATTGGTTATAGGCTTGGGTATACAGAAAGCGTTCGTTCGACTGTTGGGGTATTTTAGGGAGCATGTGGTGTATCGGGAGTGTTGGTTGGACATCCAAGGAGTGTAGGTTTGAGGGTTGGGCATACAGGTAGTGTTGGGCAGTGGCTGGGGGAGTAAGAGTGTTGGGTGGAAGGTTATGGGGAGTGTTGATTTGGGGGTTGCGTAATACTGGGAGCGAGGGTCACTAGGTAGGGTAATTCAGGGTGTGCTGGCTGAAAAATTGGGCATAAAGGGAGTGTTGGGCAAGGGGACATCTTTATGTACGTAAAGTGCGTCATGTCAACTACCAACCTTGAGCTCCTGGTGCTGAAAAAGAAGGTACTGCTTTTCGAGCTTTTTTTTTTTTTTTTTTTTTCCCCATTGGTGTCCTCCTCGATCTGTGGCGGCTCTTGTCACTTGAAGTCTCTGCTTTTAATTCTTTGTAATTAATAAACAATGATTCGCACCCTTCAATAAACTAGTCCAGTTGAAATTCCATTTATATTTCAGACACCTTTTTGTAAATGCCTGGGATCTCTATTATATCTAAATAAGTTCTCAAATATTTAAATGGTTCTATCCTCACGATTTATGATGTAGCTTATGTTATTCTGCATATCCTCTTTTAATGTAAAGTTCTGAAACTTCTCTACACCCTTCTGTCCGTAGTTGATTTTCTTTCATTCCTAGTTATGTGGTAGGTTTTATAGACCTTTTTTACCACGCCCCTTCCATAGAATTACTATTGTTTGCTCATTTTGAGTGCTGTGAGTTTTATTGAGGGCGGTATTGGCAGGACTTGCAGGAACAGCTGAATGGCCGTTGTGTTCTATGTGATATGACATGGTTAATCCACCTTGTTGTGGGGCCTCTGGAGAGAGGGTTTATTGGTTTCCCTGGCATCTTGCAGTGTATGTCCTTGAATTTTACATTGAAGGTGACATAAATCTTGCATGAACCTGCACTTTTCTTCCATGTCCTAGGGGAATGAAAGATTCATGGTTATTTAATGGCTGACGCAGGACACGGTATAGCTCACGTGGTTTTAATAGTTCACTACAGTAATCCACTCAAGATCAGAGTGGAGCATGGGGTGACATTTGCAGAACGTGACAATTTTCTGCAGCACTTGGAGGTGTACATGATTGCAATGCAGAGCAAGTTTTTCAAGGCAGCTTGTGCTTGGGAAGCACAGCAGTTGACTTGTGATTGAAAATGCTAGTTTCCTGGCTATCCTGCTGTATCACTGGCTTCTGTACTTCTGAGACACTTGCCTGGAGCAAGAATTGCAGGTTGAAAGTTTATTTTCTAATCCAGTGGGGCAAAAAAGTATTAAGTCAGCCACCAATTGTGCAAGTTCTCCCACTTAAAAAGATGTAGGTATAGGTATACCTCAACTATGAGAGACAAAATGTGGGAACCAATCCAGACAACCACATTGTCTGTCTGATTTTTGAAATAATGTATTTGCATATTATGGTGGAAAATAAGTATTTGGTCAATATCAAAAGTTCATCTCAATACTTTGTTATATATCCTTTGTTGGCAATGAGAGGTCAAACTTTTTCTGTAAGTCTTCACAAGGCTGTCGCACACTGTTGCTGGTATGTTGGCCCATTCCTCCATGCAGATCTCCTCCTAGAGCAATGATGTTTTGGGGCTGTCGCTGGGCAACACAGACTTTCAAGTCCCTCCAAAGGTTTTCTATGGGATTGAGATCTGGAGACTGGCTAGGCCATTCCAGGACCTTGAAATGCTTCTTACAAAGCCACTCATTCATTGTCATGCTGAAAGACCCAGCCACGTTTCATCTTCAATGCTCTTGCTAATGGGAGGAGGTTTGCACTGAAAATCTCACGCTACATGGCCCTATTCATTGTTTCATGTACACGGATCAGTTGTCCTGTTCCCTTTGCAGAGAAACCGCCCCAAAGCATGATGTTGCCACCCCCCCATGCTTCACAGTAGGTATGGTGTTCTTTGGTTGCAACTCAGCATTGTGTTTCTACCGAATAGTTCTACTTTGGTTTTATCTGACCCTATGACATTCTCCCAATCCTCTTCTGGAACATCCAAATGCTCTCTAGCAAACCTCAGACGGGCCCGGACATGTACTGGCTTAAGCAGGGGGACACGTCTGGCACTGCAGGATCTGAGTCCCTGGCGGCGTAGTGTGTTACTGATGGTAGCCTTTGTTATGTTGGTCCCAGCTCTCTGCAGGTCATTCACTAGGTCCCCCCCATGTGGTTCTGTGATTTTTGCTCCCCTTTCTTGTGATCATTTTGACCCCACGGGATGAGATCTTGCGTGGAGCCCCAGATCGAGGGAGATTATCAGTGGTCTTGTATGTCTTCCATTTTCTAATTATTGCTCCCACAATTGATTTGTTCACACCAAGCTGCTTGCCTATTGCAGATTCAGTCTTCCCAGCCTGTTGTAGGTCTAAAAAGTTTCTGGTGTCCTTCGACAGCTCTTTGGTCTTCACCATAGTGGAGTTTGGAGTGTAACTGTTTGAACTTATCAGTATAAAAAAGACACCTGCCCACAACCTCAAACAGGTGCCATTAATACAGGCAATGAGTGGAGGACAGAGGAGCCTCTTAAAGAAGAAGATACAGGTCTGTGAGAGCCAGAAATCTTGCTTGTTTGTAGGTGACCAAATACTTATTTTCCACCATAATTTGCAAATAAATTCTTTCAAAAATCAGACAATGTGATTGTCTGGATTTGTTTCCACATTTTGTCTCTCATAGTTGAGGTATACCTATGATGACAATTGCAGGCCTCTCATCTTTTTAAGTGAGAACTTGCACAGTTGGTGGCTGACTAAATACTTTTTTGCCCCACTGTATGCATGCACGCTCTGGGTTACTGTCCAAAAAGCATGCGGTCAACGTGTGTGTGTGTGTGTGTGTGTGTGTTTTTTCCTTAAAGCTAACCATGTCCCCAAGAGGATACTTTACATTGATGTCCTCCCCTAAAATGGCTAATACTGGGCGCCATTACTATACTGTCCAACATTTTAGGGCATGACAGTTAGCCTGTCTACCGCTCCCCCCCCCCCCCCCCCACTTCAGACAGTGTTTTTTGGGGCCCCCCCCTTCAGGAGCAGTGGTTTGTAGGGGGAGGCACCACGCCCAGGAGTGAAGTTTTAACACGCTACCCACAAAACGGGTAAGTATTAAGATGCTTCTCAAGAACCCTTTGCTTTCCAGAGACTCACTTTTAAAGGGCTAGCTATGCATTAGTAGCCCAGATCCCTGTGCTGACCAGAAGCAAGCTGATAAGAGTAGGATGACTGATATGAGTTCTACACTCTTTCTTCTTTCACTGACAATTTTCAGGCTGGGGTGGGTCCGGAAAAACCTGGGCTCGGGTAGTGAGTTGAATGATGCTGGCCAGCAGACTGAGGACATCTTGTAGTAGAAAAAAAGTACTGCAGGGGGAAATCTCTGGATTGAAGGAGAATATTGCAGCTGTTTTTTTTCTTTTAGCCCTCGTTCACACGGCTTTGAAATCGTGCGACTTCTTCTTCATCTGAAGCTGCTCAATTTCAAAGCAGCATGTCCATGCGACTTTGGGTGCTACTTGAAAGACATCTATGTGGCTTCATGTACAGAGGTCTATTGAAGTCACACCCAAAATCGGCAAAAGTAGTACAGGAACTACTTTTGCTGCTAAGTCGGCGTTGCACAGATCGGACCGGTGCCATTGCTGGAAATAGGCTGCGACTTGTCATGACAAATCGGTTCAGTGTGAACGAGGGCTTAAAATGGTTGTAAACCCTTACAGACCACGTTTACCTACAGGTAAGCCTAGATTAAGGCTTACCTGTAGGTGCAAGAAATACCTCCTAAATCTACACGGTTTAGGAGATATTTGCAAAAGACAGGCACCGCTGTCTACGGCTATTTATTTTTTATCTTGCTTTAGGATTATATATATGTGTGTGTGTGTGTGTGTGTGTGTGTGTGTGTGTGTGTGTGTGTGTGTGTGTGTGTGTGTGTGTGTGTGTGTGTGTGTGTGTGTGTGTGTGTGTGTGTGTGTGTGTGTGTGTGTGTGTATATATATATGTATATATCTCTATATCTATATCTCCTGACAATGAAGCTTCTCCTGTTCTCCCTGTTAGGCTGTGTGCACTCTGGGTAATAATTGACTGGTTTAGTTTGGTAGAGCAGCTTTTCATGACATTTTAATAGTTTTTAACTGCAAAGGCACCTGCTTTGAGATACTTAGCCGTAATCTGTAAATGATATTGTGTAAGCTGAGTGTTTAACCAGCGTGCCTCAGGACATGCTTCAGGTTTTGTGTTCTGTCTTATGATCTGCACAATATGCAGTTGTTGGTTTTAACCAGTCTTTTTATTGTGTTCCAGAGTTGCAGATTTGTGTTCTTCAGCGGAATCTGAAATATGGATGAACTGCAGGACGTCCAACTGACGGAGATAAAACCTCTTCTGACGGATAAGGTAAAGCTTCGGCTACCTTTGCTGCTATAGTAGTTTTGAGTCTGGGAGTGTCTGTGGGCCAGACTGGCTATGAAAAATGATCTTTTGTAAATGGTCACAATCCAAGGCTGAGGTCACGGTAGATCGGAGGGCTGCCAGAGCGCATAACCTGTCTGGCGACTGTCCACTCCGGACTGCAATGGGGACAGTGTGACGCACAATTCAGCACATCACAGGGCATTTTGTTTTGTTTTCTAGTGGTGTGGTTCTACATTGGGGGGGGCGGCGACTCCCATCCTACATGAGGTGGGGGGGGGACTCCGGTTTTTATTTTCCATCCAAAGGCTGAGCTTTAAATATATTGTGATATTGGAACATCAAAAATTACTTCTATATAGTTGGTAGATACAGTGGCAAGACACAGTCCATCCCACATAGGGGGCCGACTCAGTTTTATATTCCACCCAGAAGCTGAACTTTAAATATATTATAATCAGTATCACATGTGATTCACAACTGCACTGCGGTGCCGATCGCATGCGATATCTGTGCGTTCAACCATGCAGTTATATGGCTGAGCTTTCATTGAAACCGCAGGAAAATCCGCACTGGAATCGTATCGCATGGGTGTTCGCCGGCTATAAAAAAAACAAAAAAAAACAGTGGGGGTTATTTACTAAAGGAAAATGCACTTGAAAGTAAAGTCGCTGTAGATCCGAGGGGGGCATGCAAGGAAAATAAAAAACAGCATTTTGGCTTGCACATGATTGGATGATAAAATCAGCAGAGCTTCCCCTACTTTCAGATCTACCCCTTAGATTTAGAGCGACTGCACTTTCAAGTGCACTTGCAGTGCAAAGTGGATTTGCCTTTCGTAAATGACCCCCAGTATCTCACAAAAGTGAGTACACCCCTCGCATATTTGTAAATATATTATATCTTCATGTGACAACACTGAAGAAATGACACTTTGCTACAATGTATAGTGAGTGTACAACTTGTAAAACTGTATTTGCTGTCCCCAAAAAATAACACACAGCTCTTAATGTCTAAACTGCTGGCAACAAAAGTGAGTACACCCCTAAGTGAAAATGTCCAAATTGGATCCAATTAGCCATTTTCCCTCCCCGGTGTCATGTGACTCATTAGTGTTACAAGGTCTCTGGTGTGAATGGGGAGCAGGCGTGCTAAATTTGGTGTTATCGCTCTCACACCCTCATACTGGTCATTGGAAATTCAATATGGCACCTCATGGCAAAGAACTCTGAGGATCTGAAAAAAAATTGTTGCCACATAAAGATGGCCTAGGCCAGTGATGGTGAACCTTGGCACCCCAGATGTGTTGCAACTACATTTCCTATGATGCTCATGCACTCTGCAGTGTGGTTGAGCATCATGGGAAATGTAGTTCCAAAACATTTGGGGTGCCAAGGTTCACCATCACTGGCCTAGGCTATAAGATTGCTAAGACCCTGAAACTTAGCTGCAGCACGGTGGCCAAGACCATACAGCGGTTTAACAGGACAGGTTCCACTCAAAACAGGCCTCGCCATGGTCGACCAAAGAAGTTGAGCGCACTTGCTCAGCGTCATATCCAAAGGTTGTCTTTAGGAAATAAACGCATGAGTGCTGTCAGCATTGCTGCAGAGGTTGAAGGGGTGGGGGGTCAGCCTGTCAGTGCTCAGACCATCCGCCGCACACTGCATTAAATTGGTCTGCATGGCTGTCATCCCAGAAGGAAGCCTCTTCTAAAGATGATGCTCAAGAAGAGCCTGCAAACAGTTTGCTGAAGCCAAGCAGACTAAGGACATTGATTACTGGAACCATGTCCTGTGGTCTGATAAGTCAAGCGTGTGTGGCGGCAACCAGTTGAGTACAAAGACAAGTGGGTCTTGCCTACAGTCAAGCATGGTGGTGGGAGTGTCATGGTCTGGGGCTGCATGAGTGCTGCCAGCACTGGGGAGCTACAGTTCATTGAGGGAACCATGAATGCCAACATGTACTGTGATGTACTGAAGCAGAGCATGATCCCCTCCCTTCCGAGACTGGGCCGCAGGGCAGTATTCCAACATAACTCCAAGATGACCATTGCCTTGCTAAAGATGCTGAGGGTAAAGGTGATGCACAGGGCAAGCAAGGTCTCCAACATCCAACAGCTCCGTGATGTCATCATGGAGGAGTGGAAGAGGACTCCAGTGACAACCTGTGAAGCTCTGGTGATCTCCATGCCCAAGAGGGTTAAGGCAGTGCTGGAAAATAATGGTGGCCACACAAAATATTGACACTTTGGGCCCAATTTGGACATTTTCACTTAGGGGTGTACTCACTTTTGTTGCCAGTGGTTTAGACATTAATGGCTGTGTGTTGAGTTATTTTGAGGGGACAGCAAATTTACACTGTTATACAAGCTGTACACTCACTACTTTACATTGTAGCAAAGTGTCATTTCTTCAGTGTTGTCACATGAAAAGATAGAATAAAATATTTACAAATATGTAAGTGGTTTAAAAGATTGTAAGATAGGGGTATATGGCGCTACCTTATCAGGGAACCTAATATAAATAATCCGTGCTCATAAGTGCAGAGCGACAATCACTCAGCCACAAAACCATATGTATGTGAGTGTGGGTATACTCTTTTTAAACCTTTGTGAACCGTGCTGGTGTTTACAAACCTGTACCGTACTCTTACATATATATCTATGATGTGATTAACCATCCAACCCAATATGGATAATAATAAATAAACGATTGGATAAAAAATATATAAATAAAAAACAATAATCACCACCACCTATTGCTTAGAGAGGAATCTATCCAATAGAAATATATGTGTGTCCGTCAGTGGTTTTAGGTCATCCTTCTGGCTAATGATCCTCTCCAGCACTGTGCTGTCAGCCCTCCCATCGATTCTGGGTTCCAACTCTACAGCCACTTGGTTGGCCTACCACAATGCAGAATCATTATGGAGGAGGACACCGCAGGAGACTGAAGGCTGCATGTAAGGATGGACTGCTGGGGACACCTGATGGCATATAGTTGCTGGAACTTTATGCACTATTTATTTATATATATTAAATAAATAAATTTTTATTTTTTGTGCCTATGCTGGAACTATACAGCTTATTTGCTGATTTTTCATCATTCATTTTTTATAACACTTTTTTTGTATTATTTCTGCTACACTTGAATTGATTTAAGACTTGTGTCCCCCATCCATTTATTTTGAATGTGGATGGAAAAGTGGATCAACATGGAATTTGGATATCTGCACATATTGATTAATGATATTTTGAGATTGGATATCACATTATTTGCAGGGGGGATTTCTATTGGATAGATTCCTCTCTAAGCAATAGGTGGTGGTGATTTATTTTTTATTTTTTTATCCAATCATTTATTTATTATTATCCATATTGGGTTGGATGGTTAATTACACCATAGATATATGTAAGAGTATGGTACGGGTATGTAAACACCAGCATGGTTCACAAAGGCTTAAAAAGAGTATACCCACACTCACATACATATGGTTTTGTGGCTGAGTGATTGTCGCTCTACACTTATGAGCACGGATTATTTATATTAGGTACCCTGATAAGGTAGCGCCATATACCCCTATTTTACAATCTTTCATACCACCAGTGCTGGGACAAGGCCATTTGGTGCCCAGGGCGAAGATGGCAAACTGCGCCCCCCCCCCCCTGTTTTTAATAAAGAATCAATGTTTGGCGGAGTATAGCGGAGTATAGCGGAGTATAGCGGAGTATAGCGGAGTATAGCGGAGTATGGGCCGGGTGTTAAGTGGTTAACCTCGCCTCAGCCTCCTCCCCTCCCCCAATCCAGCCATTTATTAATCTGTTTTTTTAGTACTTTTACACAAGTTCATTTAGAACACTGGCACACACTGCAATCTAAATTCTACCTTAGCTTCCTTCCAGTCTCCAGAATCCAGCGGCAGCTACACTAGTAGAGACAGCCAGCCAGGCAGGCAGCAGCTCCTCGGCTCCTCGAGGAAACAGCGCGCCGACTCTGACACAGCTCCCTGCGCTCCTCTGCGTCCTCCCTCGCCTCCAGCCGTGAGTGACGTCACGGCACTGGCAGGGACTACGGGACTCCTCCGTAGGGGAGTAAACTGTCTGTGACAGAGAAGTTGTGCTGAGGTCCGGAATTTAGGGATCATGCAGGAGGCAAAGCGCAATTATACAGTGCCGCTGGGCGCTGACATTATGAAACGTAGGTCACTTTCACAAATACACTAGCGGCGGTGGGGGGCGGTGGCTGCAGGCTGCGCCCCCCCATTGCAAATGGTACCGCCCAGGGCACGTGCCCCTTCCGCCCCTGCCTTGTACCTGCCCTGCATACCACTAACCTCACCCCCTAGGGGGGTGTGTGTAAGGGGAGGCTGCAAACCTCAGTCCGTGAGTGCGGAAACCCTTCCTCATATGTAAGTGGTTTACTCACTTTTGAGATACTGAAACATCGCTGGAGCTTGATGGGCTTAGGTAAGTATTAGGGGGGCTGATAGTGGCTGCTGCACACAGGTGTGCTGGCTTTCCAACTACTTTAAGGAAACCCAAGCAAGCACAGGATAAGACCGCCGCTAACAGGTGCTGCCATGATGGATCTGAAAGGACAGATGCCTTTTTTAAATGTAAGGGCTTATTCTTGCTGGTAGTTAAAATCTTTATTTGCAAACAAAATTAAGGTTTCCTATTTAGCAGATATCTCCCCATTGAACACTTGATTATCCATCTAAAGTTTTATTTTTATTCACAATGTTCATCCAGATAATGTCCATTGGATCTATTTTCTGCCATGATATATTAAGTGAAATGTTTTTATATGGTTCTTCCTGGTAACACCACATCCCCTGTGCTTCTGACATTAACTGATTCATGAATCAGAATTTAACAAGCATGGCTCTGTAGGCCTAATTTGCATGATAGGACATTTGCACTGTACTTGTGCCAGTGGAGGACTGGTACATTGGATCTTCAACAAGCTTTTTGTATTCTGCAGACTCGTTCCATTGACACTTCATTGTACCGTCTCAGCTTAATGTATGGCATTTTTGTGTGTGTGTGTGTGTGTGTGTGTGTGTAACTGATTTAAAGTGTATGTTAAAAAAAATTAAAATAAATTGGAACGGGGTAGGGAAGGGTTAAACCCCTGCTAGCCACTTTAGCTCCAGAAGATTAACCCCCCCTTCATGACCAGGCCATTTTTGACAATTCCCGTTCACTTTAATGGGACAGCTGTTGATGCGGCAGTGACACAACAAGGTGAGGGATGTGGTGGCTGCAGGTGAGTGGATGCCTGCTAACAGGCGCCGCCATGATGGATCTGAAAGGACAGGTGCCTTTTTTAAATGTAAGGACTTATTCTTGCTGATAGTTAAAATCTTTATGATTTGCAAACAAAATTAAGGTTTCCTATTTAGCATAATAAGTCGTCAGGTTGGTAAAATGGCGATATCAGAAATATATTATACAGGGGATGGACCTAATGTCACTTAACGCTCCAATCACAGAGGAAGAACTAATGGCCACTATTAAAATCCTGCCCTCACACAAATCCCCTGGACCAGATGGTCTCCCTCATGAGTACTACAAGGCATTTCTCCCAATTCTCCTGCCCCATATGTGCAAGATGTTTAATGCCTTCTTTCAGAAAACCACTATTCCTGTGGACATGCAGAGGTCGTTCCTCACGTTAATCCCCAAACCTGACAAAGATCCTTCAGTATGTGCCAGTTATAGGCCAATCGCACTTCTAAACAATGATTTAAAAATCTTTACTAAACTCCTTTCGATGCGATTGAATCTGATACTTCCCTCTCTAATACACAAGGATCAGGTGGGATTTGTCCCCCTGCGTAAGGCAGGGGATAACACAAGACGAATTATTGACCTGATAGATGTGGCGAACAGGCATAAGCTAGAGGCATTAGTTCTCGGTTTGGATGCAGAAAAAGCTTTTGACCACCTTGGCTGGTCCTTCCTGTTCGCCACGTTGAACTGCATGGGATTCCGGGGTCCATTTTTGCAAGCCATTAGACATCTGTACACCAATCCCTCATCCCAGGTAAAAACTCCCTTTGCCCTCTCGCAGGCTTTTCCGATTGCGAATGGGACCCGCCAGGGGTGACCACTCTCACCGCTATTATTTGCGTTGTGTGTCGAGCCTCTGGCGGCGTCCATTCCGAAAAATCTGAACATACACGGGATCTCGTTGAGAAATAGGGAATTTTAAGTTGGCACTGTTTGCCGATGATATCATACTCGCCTTGACCCAGCCTAGGATTTCACTTCCCAACTTGCACGCTGAACTCGACCTATATAGATCTTTCGGGTTACAAAGCAGCCAAATCAGAAGCTCTACCCATTAATATCCCAACACAGGAGACCCAACACTTGCAACAATGTTTCCCTTATCACTGGAAAACCTCATCCCTGAAATATCTGGGAGTTCAGATAACTCCTTCTTACTCCACTTTATACTGAGCTAATTACCCCCCTCTTTTCAAAACCATAAGGGACCTCCTTCAAAAATGGAAGGCTCATCATATCTCCCTATTGGGGAGGATAGCTTCTGTTAAAATGGCTATCTTATCAAAGCTGCTTTATCTTTTCCAAACACTTCCCATCCCAATACCACAGGCTGAATTGAGGCAACTCCAGGCAGATCTGATACGCTTTGTCTGGAATTACAAAAGGCATAGAATACCAAAATCGGTCATGACGGTGGCGCGATCAGACGGCGGGTTGTCCTTTCCTGACCTAACTAAATACTATCAAGCCACCCAACTGCGAGCCCTGGCCTCCTGGTTCACCCAACGTTCTTATAATAGGTGGCCAGAAATTGAAAAACTATGGATGGCACCAGTCCATCCAAATAGCATGCTATGGAATGCGATGGTGAAGGTAGATTCCTCTAAGCTCTTGGGCCCCATGCTCCATCTCAGTAAACTATCACGGCTTTACAAACTATGCTCAGAAAGCTCACTTCTCACGCCATTCCTCTACAACCCCAGATTGCCTGCAGGTCTTACACACCAGATGTCTTCTCCATGGGCGACAAGAGATCTGTTCCACTTTGGTCATTTGGTGCATCCATGCACGCGTAGACTGCTTTCCTTCACAGACCTCCAGAAAAAATTTCATCTACCGTGGCAAGTGTTCTATGGATACTTGCAGATTAGGCACTATGCTCAATCATTTGCCCCAAACTTACAATTTTCGGCCCCAACTCCTTTCAAGGGCCTGATATTGGAGGGTTCGGCTAGACGCGGACTAAATTTCCGATATCTACCAGATACTAAATCCTTACAACATTACTGACCAGGGTAAACACGCATACATGCTCCGCTGGGAGAGGTTTTTGGGCGAGGAAATTCCAGAACCTACATGGAAGATGATTTGGTCTCAAGCAGCTAAGAGTTCACTCTGTACACTTTACAAAGAGAACTCCTATAAAATTATTTTCTTATGGTATATGACACCTGACGTTCTTCACGCCATCTACCCTTCTAGCTCGGACAGATGTTGGCGGTGCCTGAAAGACAGAGGGACCTTATATCACATCTATTGGTCATGTCCCAAAATAGTTCCTTTCTGGACGGAAACGCAATTATTGTTAAACCGCCTGTTGGGTGTGCAGGTTCCTAGAACCCCGTAACTATTTCTTCTTGGAGTGTCCGGATTACGTATATCTCGACACTCCAGGAAATTGCTTGGCCATGTTCTTACAGCAGTGAGATGTCTGGTAGCCCTCTACTCGAAAAGACAGATTCCACCTACTCAAACAGACCTCTATAGATTGGCAGACACATAAGGTCTGGGAGGATTGGCACAGGGGGGAGGACCCACCCTAGGCCAGCGGCTAAGCCCCCTTCCCCCTCTCCCTTCTTATCCCTCTTTTCTTCTCCTCTTCTTTATCTTCTTTCCTTTTGTATAATGCTAGATTATATTCAGATCAACAGCATCTGCTGGTTGACAGTTTTAGAGGATACGGAATGTGTTCTACTGCTACTGTACTTGGATGATTATATTCTGAAGTACATTGATTACCTGATAGATTATCCACCAGTTGCACTTAGTTATACGCGACTCTACTGTCCTATGTATGTATATATCTTTATGTTCATTAAAAATTATTTGAAGAAAAAAAAAAGATATATTATAATATATTTTGTGTATGTCATGGTGGCAATCAGTTATTATAGCGGGACTGCAAAATTGCGGCTAACATTCTGGCACGTTTAGGCCTCATGCACACTGGATGTTTATACTGCGGTTTTTGGCTATAGGCTTTTTTTTTTTTTTTTTCTGCAGCCAGTAAACTCCCTAGCATTTTATCCTATGTGTCCATGCACACATGATATCAGCGTTATTTGGCAGGGGCGTTTTCTGGCTGGAAAAACCCCCCAGAACTGGTGGGTTTTAAGAGGAATTTTTCGGCTGTTAAAACGTTCTAACTCTGATAAAAGCTTAAACTCTAGAACACGCTGAAAAACTTGACTATTCAGCGTTCATCAGCGTTTTTTTAGCCATAAGCTTTTGTGGGAGTATCGTTTTTGCTTTAAAAAAGCTGAAAAACGCTGCAAAACTCATTCTACAGCTAATGCTACTGGCGTTTTTAAAACGTCCAGTGTGCATGAGGCCTTAAAATTTGTGGGAACCAGTGACACTAATATAGTGATCAGTGCTAAAAAATATGCGCTGCCACTGTACTAATGACACTGACTGGGAAGGGGTTAAATGTGTGCCTAACCAGTGTTTGTGTATGCTGTGCGGTGCTTTTACTAAGGGAAGTGATGGATTTTATTCCCTGCCTTGTAGGAAAAAAAAAATCTATCACTTCCCTGCTGACAAGACAGAGCTCTGCCTTGTTTACATGGGCAGAGCTCTGCCTTGTTTACATGGGCAGAGCTCTGTCCTGCCTCTCTCCCCACCGATCAGCGGGTGCCAGTGGACATCCATTAGCCGGCACTCACTGATTGGCTTGTGCTTTGTTTCCAGGGGCGCACGCCCTCTACCCAGGAGTGCTAGATCACATATTGGGTAAGATCTGGCACAGACAAGCCTCTGCCACCGTTCGGCTAAGTGATAAGGTCAGAAAGTGGCTAGTTTACTATCTGTGTCCCTTTAGTGAGATTTGCTTTCACCTCCCGTCCTAGGGATTCAAGAGGAAGAGAGTGGAATTCCCCTCCTGGAGAGTTGTCATAGGTACAGGTGCCCTTGTGACACCTGTAAAATTCCAGATTCCTCATAAATCACTGCCTGTAACTGACAGAGTGCACCCCCCATTGGGGAAATGGACAGCTATAAAAACTTGACAAGGGTTCCAACTCTTCTACACACCACCCAAAGCAACAGTAGCTAATGGAGCCTTTTTTGTTTGTCTCAGTATTGGCCAGTTACTTCTTTCTTTCTTCTTCTTTCTTTCTTTCTTCTTCTTTCTTTCTTTCTTCTTCTTTCTTTCTTTCTTTCTTTCTTTCTTTCTTTCTTTCTCTTTCTTTCTTTCTCTTTCTTTCTTTCTTTCTTTCTTTCTTTCTTCTTCTTTCTTTCTTTCTTCTTCTTCTTCTTCTTTCCTTCTTCTTCTTTCCTTCTTCTTTCTTTCTTTCTTCTTCTTCTTTCTTTCTTCTTCTTTCTTTCTTCTTTTTTTTGTACAGGTTGTCCTGTTCAGCCCACCTGGTCTGATATTCACTGGGCATGCCCTACTTTTATGTACAAAATGTCCACAGGAGTACGACTCCCCTTTGGAATGAACAGGATTGCGGCGTGCAGGCTGAAGGGGGGGACTTGCAAGGACATTTTGTGTAGCAAGGCTGTGCAGTTCCCAGTGTGATTGAAAAGTGAAGATTGCGGGACCAAGGGTGACTGAGTACGAGCCTAGGTGGCCTGCACTGTGAGTGGGGTTAGTCCTTTAAAGGACAACTTGTACCAAAGTTTAAAGTGCTTTACCCATGCAGGTCAAAGTTGCAGTTCACTTTTTATGGTCACATGAAGTAAGTTGCATGCTCATTCATACTCGGAGGTGCTGGGTGGTTCTTACTGCTAGCCAGTCTTGTGATTGCTTCACATTTGCCACACTGCACAGCCAGCAGGTTGCACACATTGTGGAACTTTTTTCATTCCTTTTAAGCGCAAGTTTAATTTGAAATATTTTAGGTTTTTTGTTCTTATTTTGTTCTGCTTTACCTCCTAGAATGCCGGTCGGAACTTTGAAGACTTTGATGGACAGGTGAGACTACATCTTTTCTTTAGTATGGGATATTTGCTTATGTAATGTACCTGTTCTACAGATTTCTGGTCATATTCAAAGTATCCAAAACAAACAAACAAAAAAAAAAGCGAAAAGCACCTCTGTATATTAAGAGCAATAGTTTTAATAAAACTCCAAAAGGGCCACTCATATGTAATTAAGAGGTTCATCTGATGGCAGTGGCGTCTAACTGCTCCCAGACAACCATGGAGAAAGAAGGGGTGGCCGGCAACTCTATCAACATTCCTGATGAGTTGGCAGGTCTGATGGAGCGTAGTGTGAACCGCAACGCCAGCGGGATAATGTCTCCAGGAGGAGGGCAGCGCAACGTATTTCAGAGCCATGTTTAGGCATATGTGCTCTTTCAAGATAATAGATTTAGGAGTGCTGTTTAAATAGGCACAAAACTATGGAACTAAAACACCCATCATAAATGGAAGATTCATAATGTGCTATGCTCCTTCACTGTCCACAAAAAGTGGAAGTAGACCTATGGGTAGAGGGACATGTTGGTGTGGCTACTTGGAAGCTTGGTAAGCGTGTCCAATTGATCTCTTTTTTTTTTTTTATTTATTTTTTTTTTTTTTTCCTCTTCCTACAAAAGAGTAAGTGGATGTCTGCTGCAGGCAACGTAAAGAAAATCTGTTCAAGCCTACAAAAAAATAGGTTTCCTTTAATGCAAAGCTGTGTCTATTGTGATGGTGTAGTGGAGCTGCACTTCAAGTAATTGCACTTTATACTGAATTGTTTGCACAACTAACTTGCCAAGTTAGTTGCGCAAACAATTAAGTATAAAGTGCAATTACTTGAAGTACTGTGTGTGTATATGTAGATATAGTTAGTCATGTAAATCTTCATCTGATAGTCAGTCCACAAAATCCATATGTAATTAAAATCACTTGATTTTTATAAAGGGCAGTAGTCCTCAAAGTGTAAAAGTCCCAAAATCGTGACCACAAGCAATCCTCATTAAATTTAAAAGTGATAGTGCTCAATGCGATTCAGCAATCCTCTGACTGTTGTTGCCACCACCAAACCCCCCCCCCCCGGGATTGCGCTCACCGGTAAATGAAATAATGCGACCACCCCCCAATATGAGAATAACGAAGGTCACACTGTGCTAGTTTGTAGACTCTGTTGCTGGTCTATTTCTTTATCACTGTGTTGGAAATGTATGTGCTCAATATGGCCATAAAGGATTTTAAAAGCGAATCCAGGGAAGCCATTATAGGGTACCACCGTTTTATTTTAAAATCCGTCTTTGACATATAAAAACACAATCACGAGTACGGTGCCTCCCTGGAACTCTGAATGACCTGCCGATAAATCTATCAGCACCACAATGGAGCCAACGTGCGCTCCAGATGGCATGAGTGTTGTGGTAACTGGAAATCCTGCCCCTGCGTGTTTCGCCACATCCAGGACATCAGGAGGATTCTTTTTTAGCAACTAGGTAGGAAAGGCCAGTGAGAAAGGGCAGTTAGTGCTATGAAATGACATTGGGTTGCAGTTGCAACCCCTCCTGTAAATTGTACTTTTTATCTGTCTAGTATGGGTCAAGTACATGTTTATTTTAAGGTATCCATGAATCTAATGGCAAGAGCCTCCAGATACACAATAGGTGCATTAATGCGCATGCTTTAATCTTCATTGACCTTATTTATACTTTACTAGACTGCAAGTCCCTTTTTTTTTTTAAAGTGGACCTTCCAGAAACTTTATCTGCAGGCATAAATTCCTTTCAATAACACAGCAGCAGTGTAATTTTTCTGAAAAACGCCATCTTTGTATGCTTAAAAGCCATTAAGTAATCCAGTCCTTGGATTTTACCAAGGTTGAGATGATGCTGCGTTTGTTGCAGGCAGATCTTATGCTGAATTGGCTGAATTTTAAACGTAGATGGCTTTGGCACTACACAGCTTAAGAAATGTCAATTTCTAAATCTACATTTGTCAAGGGAGCCTGATTGAAAATTGTCATCCAAACAGTCACTGCATCCAGACAGATTCAGTCAATGTTTGGTTTTTCTTACAGCTGTGGGTATTGGCTGTCAGAATACAATAGCTGACGGGGGAGTTTCCTTCATCTATGGTGGATAGAGATTTGTCAGTGTCGTATTGCAGGATCTTGGACACCACCTGGTAAAGAAAGGAAATTGAGGCAGGAGGAGGTACATACAATCCCACAATAACTACCTCCAAATTGATTATATTAGCATGCGTAATCACACACCGCCCTCCAGGATCCACCTCAACCACCAGTAAGCGAAAGGGCAGGGATATGCTATAATATGCTAACCTCTCGAAGTTAGAGTAAGTTGAATGATATGAGTGACCCACCCATGGCCTTCTGAGACTCAGGAGCTTACCCCCGGTTAGGTGGGTCTCTTGGAGGATACATATGTGGGGCGACTGTCTCTGCAAAAACTGGAACACCAGTGACCTTTTTAATTTTGGAATTCAGGCCCCTGGTGTTCCAGGACACTGTTTTACAAATTGACATAGGGTCCTACTATCCAGTATATGGGAGGATGAAATACACATTGAGCGGACTGACCACCCACCACACCGCCACTTTTTTGCACATATAACAGATTCCTTGAGTGAACACTAAACCTGTAATGCAACAAGTATACTGACTCCTGTATGCATGAATTAACCAAAAACAATAACCAGTAACACCCCCCCCCCCCAGCCTCCCCCCACCCTAACCGGGGGGGGGACTTATACCCAAAACAAAGAAGGGCAACATGCCCATGTGGGGATGCAATGTGCAAGAGGGCACTGGAGTCCATCCTGTGGAACGGGTATGGAGTCCGGATAAATGAATCGGTGCAGTCTCCCAGTTTGTGCTGGGGCTACAAACTTGATGTTACAACAAAACTGTGGCAAACATTGAGTAACAGCAGCTAAAAAATAGTTCCCGTGGAAGGATTATATATAGGAGACTTCAGGCCAACGCTCCAGAAAGGGGAGGATGTGGGAGTGGGGCATTCCAGCTTTCGGCAGGGTGTAATGTCCTTGCGTCCATCCGTTCCCGCCCCCCCCCCCTCAGGTTCTAGTCAGCACCCCTCCCTGGAAGCCCCCAGGACGACGTGGCCAACAAAGCGGGTAGGGATACATTATGAAAGGGAAGGGAGTAAGTCCAGGGTGTACACCATTGCCCCTATAGGCAATGAGAAGGGGCTGGAGGGCCACACGACAGCCTGACACCCCTCACACCGCCACGCTACAAACTGGCATATCTAGACTGCCGAGAAAATGGTGGGCATCATCTAACAGGCCATTCAGATTATTCCAAGGTGCAGTTGGGTAGCAAAGACTTTTTTCAGGGGGAAGATCTCCATTTGCCATGCAGGGTACAAGACCTTCAGTGTCTGCGGACTGTTTCAATCCAGGAGGATGTCTCCTCAGGGGAAGTGAAAAAACGAGCTGTCGCTCCATCTTCCATTCTCAATCTGGCACGGAAGAGCATGCTATATTTGAGGCCTTTTGCACTCAGTTTGGCGCGCACCGCATCAAAGGACTTACGCTGCCACTGAGTTTCCACAGAGTAATCGGGGAATATCATCAGTCTGCTATTTTCAAACCTCAGCTCCTGCAGGGCCCTCTCAGCACCATATCCCTGTCCTTGAAGTGTAAAAGCTTAAAAATGTGTGAGGGGGAGAGCCCTGGGGTCCTCTGGCAGCAGGCATGCAGTGAGCCCTCTTTACTCTAAAGAATGGGGAGAATCTGGCATTGGGCAACAAATCTTTGAGATGCTCAATAAACGTGACCGGGTCTTTACCTTCAGCCCCCTCCGGGAGGCCGATGATCCGCAGATTGTTGCGCCTATTGTGATTTTCTGCGTCCTCAGCGTGGCTTTTCAGGTTTTTCACCTTGACTTTCAGGATGTGCAGGTCCCCCAAGTGTTCCCTTACGGCGTCCTCAGAAACCCGCTCTTCCACCTCCGTCACCCGGCCTCGGAAAGAATCCAGGTCCCGGTGAATAAAATCCACGTTTGTCTGCACATGGTCGATTTTGTCCATAAGTGCCGCCTGACCCGATGCAGTAGTCTGCATGGCAGCAGCAAGATCCGCCGCTGTGGCAGGGGGAGACTCCACTGCCTCCGTCTGGGACGCCATGTGGTCAGTGATGGCAGTCTGGCCTCTCGTCCTGGCTCTGTCTATGGATGCTGCTGCAGACTTGGAACGCCGATTTTTGCCGCTGGGCATGACCCAGAACTCCCGCAGTGCACTGAGGATTAGTCCACCACTTTTTTAAAGCAGCTCTGACACCGGGAGGGAGAAGGATAATCGGCCGGACTCCAGGAGCTCCGTTTACTGAGCTTCCTCTCCCGTCGCCATCTTGGACAAGCCCCACTCAATCTGCTTCTAACTTTAGCTTATTCAATTAAGCTTTGACAATAAAACCTGGAAGCTGATTGGTTACTATACACCACATTTTGCCTTCTCCAGTATTAGTAAATCTCCTTTTGATGCGTCCTGCCTTCCTGTTTCAGGTTGACAACCCTAAACCACTATCTCACAATTAGCAGAGTGTTGTCTTCAGCTGGCCATTGGAATGCCTAATTTGCCTAATTTGCCTGATTGGCTGCCCAAAGGCCTACTGAGGGAGACCACATAGACTGAAAACGCTGAACAGGCATGATGTCAAACGTACTAGGAAACATTTTACTTTTGCATATACTTTTAATAACAATAATGAAACCAATGAATACCAGCATACATCCATTAACCTGCATTTAATCACTTGTTTACACTGTAGTATTCAGAGGAGTGGTTATGTAACTTGCGTACGTGTCATTAATGAGTCTCCCTTGATCCGTCATCCTTATTACAAGCTGGAATCCAATTAGTACGAAACTAATCCCTGCCACTTCACTGTTTAGCAAATGTTTGTTCGAGTGTCTGCACTGCTGTGAAGTAACATACTTCTTCTCAATGGCTTACTTGGATCTCGATCACATATGTTTTGCATTGAAGCCTTCGGTAAGTCCTCATTATGGCTAATTTTGCTGATGGTAAATCTGTCTGCCCCCTGTGTGGAAGCGTCTAACTATTGAAATGGTTTGTTACAATCGTTCTGATTTTCTGTTTTGTTTTTAAAATTGGCCTGGAAACATGGAAGGTAGAACCTGATTGGAAGAAAAACTGCCCCTTCCTTTAAAATTGTAATTGCTGAAAACTGACTCCTCCAGATTTGCCAGGCCCATAACTATTGTGAAAGCATGGCTCCCAACCTTTGCGATCAAGTCCAGATTAGTGCTTTGCACTTGATGATGTAAGGCTTGGATGCAGCTGCTTGGCCATGGAAACCAATTCCATGAAGCTCTCTGCACACTGTTGTGCTAATCTGGAGGTCTGTAGCTACTGACTCTGCAGACAGTTGATTTCTGCGCACTGTGCGCTGACCCTGCTCTATCATTTTACGTGGCAGAGTTGCTGTTCCCAGTTGCTTCCACTTTGTTATAATGCCACTAAGAGTTGACCGTGGAATATTTAGTAGCAAGGAATTTTCACAGATGGACTTATTGTACAGGTGGCAACCTATCACGGTACCAGGCTTGAATTCACGGAGCTCCTGAGAGTGACCCATTCTTTAACAAATGTTTGCAGAAGCAGTGTGCCTGGTCTAGGTTCTTGATTTTATACACATGTGGCTATAGAGGTGACTGGAACACCCGAATCCAATGATTTGGAGGGGTGTCCCAATACTTTTGGCAATATAGTGTGTAATATAAATAATATTATAATTTAATAATATAAATATATATATAAATAAATTTATTTCGTATTCTAGTATTGGGGGAAGGAAATGCTCTGAATAAATGTTGATGCATCTAAGTTTTCCTAACTTTGGCTCTGAATAAAGTAGGTGCGACTTTAGTCCAAGTTTGATAGGAAATTTGCCATGAGTGCCATTTAGGCTTACTTTTAAATCTTGATGCAGGAGGTAAAAGGTAGGCCTAGTAAGTAAAATGTACCACTTTTAATTACACATACAACCTTTTTTTCCCATAGGAACATGATATTGAGACTGCTCATGGCGTGTTGCATGTCACCATGCGTGGTGTCCCGAAAGGAAATAGACCAGTGATCCTGACGTTCCATGACATCGGCCTAAATCGTAAGATGCTTATTTATTTTTTTTTGTTTTGTATGGTTTGTTTTTTTTAAATGGCCATATAAAAATTAAGTGAGACACAGAGGAACCGTAAAGCTCAGTTGTTTCTCAGCCTTGCTAAGTGGAAAGCACGACTTGCATTGGCAATGAGCAAACCTGTGTTCTCCACTCAAGCTGTCACCTTTTTGTCCCTCTGAAGTAGCTGTTTCTGGCCACCAACTAAGGGAGTCTGGTTAATTAGTATTTATGAATGCTTTTTTTTTTTTTTGTGAATCGGGTTAATGCAGCACAAGACGGCCCTGAGCAGGTATTTTCAGACAACCAAGCAAGTTAAAAATTGTGGACCTAAACAGGGGAGCTTGTTTAGAGAGCTTCGGTTTAGGGACCGACTTGCCTCATTGAGTGCATGCGGTAAATTCTTGGATGTGTACAGAGAGCGCCTGGTACAATATTTCATCTTGAAGGACTTTTTGAAACATTTAATGGTTAAGAACCTCAAATACAGCCCATGTGTTTCTGGGGAAAAGGCCCCTTTTTTTAGGGCTTCAGCAGTCAATGAGTAAGACTAACTTCTGATGGTCAGATGTTAGTCTTTAGGAGATGGTAATCTTTAGGAGACATTGGTCTTCATCAAGCCTTAACGGTTGCACTCTCTCATGCTTTTATTAACCTTAATTGCTACTATGTCCCTCCGGTTGTTGCGAAACTACACATCCCATGAGGCATTGTAAAATTCTGACATGACTAGGCATGATGGGAATTGTAGTTTTTGAACAACTGGAGGGCCACAGTTTGGAGACCCCCTGCCTTAACCATTAAATGTTTCAAAATGGCCTTCAGGTGGGATGAACTTTTCTACCAAACTCTCCTCGGTACACATCCAAGAATTTGTCTGGCGAGTGCATCCTTTGTTGCTATCGGAGGTAGAAGCCTAGAATCGGCATAGGG
Source organism: Lithobates clamitans (assembly GCA_037952925.1). Classification (NCBI taxonomy): domain Eukaryota; kingdom Metazoa; phylum Chordata; class Amphibia; order Anura; family Ranidae; genus Lithobates; species Lithobates clamitans. The sequence goes on from JBBGZY010001893.1 coordinate 782,124, forward strand.
TCCACCTATTGTATATTTCAACCACTGGTCTACCCACAATGCTGAATTGAGTAATGCACTTGGTGATTTTCTGTAAAATGTATTGTCTTTGCCCTGCATCCATTGCCTTGCAGGTCAACTCTTAAGCCTAGTACTCACTACAAGTTTTCTTTTACTTTCAACCCAGCAGCTCAGGTCAGGGCTGCTGCACTAACAATCTGATGTTGGTACAACATTCTCCCTGCTGTGCTATTGTGTTCTGACACAGGAACAGCTCCCCCGGCCAGAACACTCCAGGAGTCGGTCAGCTGCTGGTTTTCCAGTATGCTCGTCCCACAGAAGCTGGCCTGGTTGCCATACGCACGGGCCGAGTGTTGGATGTTTTTTTTTGAACTGGCCGATGTTGCCCGATATTCAGCCTGTGTGTACTAGGCTTTAGGACTCTTTCCCAACACCATGCATGTCATAACGAGCATTTATAATGTTCATTCAAGAAATAGCAGCAGGGGTCTCCAAACTTTCTAAACAAAGGGCCAGTTTACTGTCCTTCAGACTTTAGGGGGCTGGATATTGGTGTCAGTGGGAGCAATAGTGCCTCATTGGTGGTGACGGTGGGAGCAATAGTGTCTTGTATCAGTGCGAGGAACAGTGCCCAGAGCCACAGTTTGGAGACCACTGGCATAGAGGATATGTATTAATTAGCTTGGGCCACCTAGACAGTGATCACTGTCAGTTGAGAATGATCTGGTAGATCAGTAGATTTGTTTGTTTTTTCCATGCTGCAAAATCGATTGGCAGTCATTTAGATTTTGTTTCCAGCAGCATGAAGACACACACTTTTTTTGTTCATCTTTGATGTTAAATAACAAAATCCTATTTTCTTTTTATCTTTATAGACAAATCTTGCTTCAACACATTTTTTAACTATGAAGACATGCATGAAATCACACAGCATTTTGCAGTTTGCCATGTGGATGCCCCCGGACAGCAGATGGGAGCGCCTTCATTTCCATCTGGGTGTGTATGCCGAGTTCTGTGTCTTTGCAGTCAACATGTCCGAATGAATTGGGTTCCTTGATAGGTGCACTAGAAGTGGAGAAATCATGGGAGCTGTTGATGTGGATTTAGCCGCTTGGCTCTCATGCTGGAACTTTTGGCTTAGTTTTAGAATCACTGAACTATCCAGTGAGGGCAGAAATCCCTACCGGCTGATTTGTCTCCAGTCAAGTGGATCATGGTATTAGACGCTGCAGGGTTAGCATAATGGTAAGACAGCCAAGTCTTATTTCCATATGATTACCCTGCAGAAAAATTGGGGTGTGTGTGTGTGTGTGTCCCCCCCCCCCCCATTCGTAGCTTTTGCGTTGGGAAAATTATTATAACCTTCTAGTGATCTAATATGTGGAGATCCATATATGTAGTACCATATCCTGAATACATACACTAAAGGAAAAAAAGTGTTTTGTGGAATCTAAAGTCAACACACAGGCTGATTGTTGAACGGCATCAGCCAGTTCAATATAAACCAGCTGACATTCGGCCCTTGTGTACTGCAGTCGGTCTGGCAGAAGCCAGTCGTTGACTGGGCCATTCTAACACATGAATATGCTTTGATCTAAACCATTCCATTGTAGCTCTGGGTGTATGTTTAGGGTCGTTGTCCTGCTAGGAGGTGAACCTCCGCCCCAGTCAAGTCTTTTGCAGACTCTTAACAGGTTTTCTTCTAAGATTGTGCTGTATTTAGCTCCATCCATCAACTCTGACCAGCTTCCCTGTCCCTGCTGAAGAAAAGCATGTCCACAATATGATGCTGCCACCACTATGTTTCACAGTGGGGATGGTGTGTTCAGGGTGAGGTGTAGTGTTAGTTTTCTGCCACACATAGCGTTTTGCTTTTAGGCCAAAAAGTTCAATTTTGGTCTCATCTGACCAGAGCACCTTCTTCCACATGTTTGCTGTGTCCCCCCCCACATGGCTTCTCGTTAACTGCAAACAGGACTTACTATGACTTTCTTTCAACAATGGCTTTCTTCTTGCCACTCTTCCATAAAGCCCAGATTTGTGGAGTGCACGATTATTAGTTGTCCTGTGGACAGATTCTCCCACCTGAGCTGTGGATCTCTGCAGCTCCTCCAGAGTTACCATGGGCTTTTTGGCTGCTTCTTTGATCAATGGTCTCCTTGCCGGGCCTGTCAGTTTAGGTGGACGGCCATGTGTTGGTAGGTTTGCAGTTGTGCCATATTCTTTCCATTTTCGGATGATGGATTGAAAAGTGTTCTGTGAGATGTTCACAGCTTGGGTTATAAAAAAAAAAAAAAAAAATCCCAACCCTGCTTTAAACCTCTCCACAACTTTATCCCTGGCCTGTCTGGGGTGTTCCTTGGCATTCATGATGATTGTGCACTAAGGTTCTCTACCACTCCTCTGAGGGCTTCACAGAACAGTTGTATTTATACTGATAATAAATTACACACAGGTGGACTCTATTTACTAATTAGGTGGCTGCTGAAGGCAATTGGTTCCACTAGATTTTAGTTAGGGGTATCAGAGTAAAGGGGGCTGAATACAAATGTACGCCACACTTTTCACATTTTATTTGTGAAAAACCATTTATTTTCCTTTCACTTAAGAATTATGTGCCACTTTGTGTTGGTCTATCACATAAAATCCCAATAAAATACATTTACGTTTTTGGTTGTAACATGACAAAATGTGGTAAATTTCAAGGGGTTTGAATACTTTAAGACACTGTAAAGTATTTACTAATGCTAGCAGCACAAGGATTTAAAGTGGAGTTCCACCCAAAAATTGAACTTCCACTTTTTTGATTCCTCCCCCCTCCGGTGTCACATTTGGCACCTTTCAGGGGGGAGGAGGTAGCAGATACTTGTCTAATACAGGTATTTGCTCCCACTTCCTGGCAGAGCTCACCGCGACGCTTACGGTGACCTATGCCACTTCCGGCGCCTACCCCGTCCGCCCCCGCTGTATTCTGTGAGACACAGAACACAGCAGGGACCTAAGAGGATGCGCAGCGCAACTCGCGCATGCGCAGTGGGGAACCAGGAAGTAAAGCCGCACGGCTTCACTCCCTTTATTCCCTTACCGAGGATGGTGGCAGCAGCCGAGAGCCGAAGGACGGTCGGTCAACTGTGTCCATCTGCAGCAATGTCATTTCAGGACCCTTTGGGGGTCCTTAACTACCGATTTTTGAAGTTCGGGGGACCTATGGCTGCAAATGGGCACAGTGAGGCTGAAAATGGGCATTGTTGACCCTCTTTTCCACTTACAGTAGCTGCGCATTTCTCACCCTCGTCTTATACTCGAGTCAATAAGTTTTACCCAGTTTTTGTGGTAAAATTGGGTGCCTCGGCTTATATTCGGGTCGGCTTATACTCGAGTATATATGGTACATAATGCTGTTTTTGTCTATTCCAGGTACCAGTATCCTACAATGGATGACCTGGCTGAGATGTTGTCTGCTGTCCTAACACACCTAAGGTAAGAAATACAAGTGATCATTTATGTAAAACTTGAATCATTTTGCTGGACAATATACATGGTAATTTTTCTAGCAATTTGCTGGCTCTGTAGGTAATGAGATTTCTGGAGGAGTAGCACTGTGGATCTGGCTCTGTAGCAATGTTAATGAATTGCAAGTCTAGCAATATATTGCATGCACTATTCAATCGTGTGTGTGTGTGTGTGCGCCGTAAAGCCGATCCAATTTTCTTGGGTCAAATTTTACAAAGTGACCAGACAGGTTGGCAGTAGTTATTTGAGGCATTAAAAAGCATGTATGTTACATTAGATCATATCTGAAAGCAAACTGATTCACATTTTGGTTAGCGCTGAGGACCAGATCTGATGTAACATTTGTTTTGCTCATTGAGGGCCAATTCACACCACATGCACTCCAGTGCGTGTGGTTTTTTTTTTTTTTTTTTTTTTTTTCCCCTGCATCAAAAAAGGGGCATAGTTCACACCAGCGCGGTCAGTTCCAGGGCTTTCCAGTTTCAGAAAAATAAGTAGAACATTTTTCCTGGACATAAATACAGTGTAAAACCAGGAAAAAACATCTGGAAAACATCTAGAAACTCATCCGGAATGGATCTGGAGTGTATTTGGAGGTGTGAACCGGCCCCAGTAGAATATTCAGTCCTGTAACACGCTGGTGCCAGCTTAACATCATACATTGTAACCAGCCATCTATGAGCTGCCGGGATGCAGCGATGCCGTGCTACCTACCTTATCACCAACACCTTCTCCAGAACTAAAAGATGCCGCTGTGCCGTGATCTAAACGTATATTTTTAGTTTACTGGAGTCAGATTTGTGAAAGATTCGTTCTGAGTGGTTGCTGTGGCCACCTGCAGTCTGTCTTGTGTGGACCAGAAATTTGAAAACTCATATTTTATTTTTTATTTTTTTTCAGCCTAAAATCCATCATAGGAATTGGGGTTGGAGCCGGTGCCTATGTGTTGTCCAAATTTGCAGTAAGTATATTTTATACTATAGTAGAAAAATAAATACATTCAGCCAGTTCAGACTTGTGCACTTTCCTGCTGTTTTTAACGAAGGCTCGCACCGCAGGTAAAACTGCAGGATGCTGGCAAAATTAAGTGGATGTCCCGATCACCGCAGGCAATCTTTTACACTGCAGTTTTACTTGGAAATGTATAGTAATGTTCAATAATACTCTGGTCATGTGTTGTGATCTAATGTGTGCTACGTACAAAAACTTTTTTTCCTTTTTTTAGGAAAAATCAAGTAAAATTTAATATTTTAACTGCTTTAAGATCGGGCCTATTCTGACACTTCTCAGATGTTACTCTGAACCCCCAAACATTAATATAATTTTTTTTTTTTTTATATATAAAAGCAGAGGCCCTAGACAATAGAATGGTGGATGTTGCAAATTGGTCTCTAGAGGCTAATTAGCTGCTGGATCACTTTTTACAAGCGGCAGACGGGTCCACCTCTTAAATGCTCCTATCCCAATAGGACGGAATGTCCCCAATTGTCTCTGTGGCCTTAGTGGTTGCTTGCTTTTAGGGTGACAATGCTGCTGGGGCGCACGCATGCGTTGACACCCTTGGGCAGGAACTCCTTGCTGGCAGGATCAACAGGTGAAATTTGTAAAGACAGCCTGCATTACAAAAAGCAAGTCCCTCAGAATATGTGACCGAGGGTAAGCTGCGGTTTGGGTATTTTTAATACCCTATACATCTATATAATGTATGTGTACTATGAACTAGGACAACCGATTATTGGGGGTGATATTCACAAATTTTAAAATCTATCGGTCAAAGTCCAGTTTTTTTATAGGTATTTATGCCATTTTTCTATGTTTTGAGAAGCCAGGTAATGAGTTCTTTTTCAGGCACTTTTATTTTTCCCACTTTACTTTTAATGTTTTAAATTTTTAATAAACGTGTTCAGTTTATACCAGATTTGTGTAGAAATTGTGTTTATTTTTCAAAACTTTAAATGTACAGAATATCAGCACCCGCTATCGGCCTTAAAGGTGGCCAAAAACTGGTATCGGCCCTGGAAAAAAGAATATGGAATTGCATTTCCATATTCTGCGTACTGAGACCAGATATAGTGAATGCAGGGTCCTGGGTTTAGTAACACTTTAAGCTGGCCATACACAGATCATCTTTCCAGGTCAAAACATTGATCTGAATATCGATGAAGCCGGGAGAGAAATGGTCCGCTGATAAGTGACTGCAACCAATCAGATGCAGTCACTGACCCCATTCGCAATTGTGAATGGGACCTTCGGGTGACCATAGCTAAAGATTTCATGTTCTGTATGAAGTGCTCATGCCTGTGTTCTATGTGGTTGGATTAGTTCTGCTTGAATATTTCCTAAAACCTTTTTCTCTAATGCAGCTTGATTACCCTGAACTGGTGGAGGGCCTTGTACTCCTCAACATTGACCCCTGTTCCAAGGGATGGATTGACTGGGCAGCTTCCAAGGTATAGAATTTGGTCTTCAGGAAAGATTGGTTGGTTTGTACTACTTTGTATGCAGGAAGCTAGGATACCCATGGACACCAGATATGGCTGGGTTGGTGGCCCATGGACCACGGATGACATTTTTAAGGCAATTTTGCCATTAGAGGAATGTGTAGACTATTGCTGACTTCCCTTTTGGGGGGTGGGGGGCACGCGTGTCTCTAGCTTTAACCACTTATCGACGACGCTATAGCCGAATGACGGCTACAGTGCTGTTGTCTAGTTCTGAGATTCCGTCATATGACTACGTCCCGAGACCACGCCTGCTGCTGGGTGCAGGCGACGCGCTCTGTGATCATAGTGTCCTCCGGACACTGCTGATCAGATTGAGGTAAAGAGCCAATCAGTGGCTCTTTACCATGTGATCAGCTCTGTCCGATCACAGCTGATCAGAGATAAACAGATGTTGGTTATCCGCATTCCTTTCCTTACGCTGACAGCATAAAGAGCCGATAACCGACATCTCTAAAAGGGACATCTACACTGACAATCGGGGCACTCCCACTAGTGCCGCCAATCTGTGTCACCTATCAATGCAGCTTCATCGGTGCCTGTCAGTGAAGGAGAAAAATTACCTGTTTGCAAAATGTTATAACAAACAATGAAATTTTGTGTTTTTTCCAAATTTTGTGTGTTTTTTCCAAATTTTGTGTTTTTTCCAAATTTTGTGTTTTTTTTTCCAAATTTTGTGTTTTTTTTTTTTCCAAATTTTGTTTGTTTTCCAAATTTTGTTTGTGTTTTCCAAATTTTGTTTGTGTTTTCCAAATTTTGTTTGTGTTTTCCAAATTTTGTTTGTGTTTTCCAAATTTTGTTTGTGTTTTCCAAATTTTGTTTGTGTTTTCCAAATTTTGTTTGTGTTTTCCAAATTTTGTTTGTGTTTTCCAAATTTTGTTTGTTTGTTTTCCAAATTTTCGCCCAGTGGTGATTAAATACCACCAAAAGAAAGCTCTATTTGTGTGAAAAGAATGATAAAGATGTTATGGTACAGTGTTGCATGACCGCGCAATTGTTCAAAGTGTGACAGCACTGCAAATTTGCCTGGGCAGGAAGGGGGTAAAAGTGCCCAAAAGGCAAGTGGTTGATACTTTGAATCACTGACCTGTGAACATGCATACAGCAGTAAAAAAAAAAACTCATTTGCAAGCTTTTTAAAAGTTTGAGAGTATTGTAGCAAGAGCATCAGCATGATAGCCAGGCAACTCTAAAGTAGTATTTTATTAGGTGTAGTGTAAATACTATATATATTTTTTTATTTTATGAGCTGGTTGTCTTTACACAATTTTTAATCCAATGTGTCCTTCTGTTACAGCTTTCAGGATGGACATCTAATGTCGTGGACACTGTTCTGGCTCATCTCTTTGGTTATGTAAGTATATTTATCTACTTCATTTATCTAAACCCAGCGATTAAAAATTGATTTCACCTGACCAGCCCTTACATGTAGGGGCTAAATTGGTTGTCATTCTATAGCCCCTTCCCCCCCCCCCCCCCCCCTAGTGTTCCTATTAGTCTTCTGTCCTAGGATGGCAATGCTCACTCCCTGTATTGTATGGAAGCGCAATGTTGTCCATCCTAGGACAGGACGTGTTGGGACTACAGAATCACTCCCCTTTTTTATGCATAAAATAGTCTCTAGTGCACAGAGAACTGGCAACAATAACTGGTTAGTCAGCAGAGCACAAGTAGTTATTGGCTTAAAATATTTCTGGCAGAATCAACAGCTTTTTTTTTTTTTTTTTTTTTTTTTTTTTTAATTCTTATTGGTGTGTTTGATATCCTTTTTCTCATTTTAATCAAAAAAAGTTGTGTACCATTAATGAATTAATCTTAGTGACGTGGTGCTTTATAGATAGAGCAGATTTATGATACATTTCCTGTAAGATGGCTACAATTCTACAAATGATCTTCTATTGGCTCACTTTCTTTTTGTATACCAGACCTCTGCCCAGTGATGCCTGGTTTATTTCATCTCACTTGTGTGGTTTTTTTTTTTTTGGTTTTTTTTGTTTCTTACAGGATGAACTTCAATCAAATCTAGATCTCATTCAGACCTACAGATTACATATTGCTCAAGACATCAACCAAGATAACCTTCAGCTTTTCGTAAATTCCTATAATAGGTAATCATGCCGTTTTCAATCAAAGCCCAAATCAAGGATGTTGTAAAGGTTTTTTTATTTAATTTTTTTTTTTAAAGGTGGAGTTTTACTTTTTTGTAAAAATGCACTTTTTTTTCCAGATGGGGAAAAAAAAAGTTGCGTAATATTGTGGAGAAAATTTTTTTTTTTTTTTTTGCATTGCCCTGTGATCAGCAGATCGTTGGTGCAATTCCTGGCTCTTGCAGACTTTCAGTACACTGTCTGCCAAGTGAATGGAGTAAGGCTCCATTCACTTGTATGACTTTGGACAGTGCGACTTAGATGAGACTTTGGCTTTGACCAATTATAATGGACAACTTTTTTACAACTGTCATGTAAAACATTCAGGTGTGAATGAAGCCTTATGCTGCGTACACATGAGCTGACTGTCCGAAAGCTTTTCATTGTATATTCCAATGGTGTGTAGGCCTCATCGGACTTTTTTTTCGAAAAATCTGATGGACCTAGAAATAGAACATGTTCTAAATCTGTCCGACGGACCCAATTCCCATCGGGAAAACCGATCGTCTGTATGGTCCGACGGACCAAAAAAGACGCATGCCCTGAAGCAAGTACAAAACGGAAGCTATTGGCTACTGGCTATTGAACTTCCTTTTTCTAGTCCAGTCGTAAGTGTTGTACGTCACCACGTCCTGGACGGTCGGACTTTGGGTTGACCGTGTGTAGGCAAGACCGCTTGAATGGAATTCCGTCGGAGAAACTGGTCCTGTGTACGCGGTATTACTGAATGGCTAGTCCAAAGCTAGTCCTCTTCTGGAAGGAGTGTCGCTCAGCATTATCCAGCCTACTATTGCCAGCTGGCAGACTCCACACACTGGGGGGGAGGCGCACACCCTGGCACCCTACCACCCATACATTGCTGCAAAGGTTGTACTGTTCTGACTGCATTGGCGCCATTCTGCATCTAGCATTGTGTAGTCAGTGAGGAGATCGAGGGAACCCTGTATGTAATGCATCAAAATATTTATGTAAACAAAAAAAGATTTTTGTAGAATCATGTGGGGAAGATAGGAGTTGAGCTTGGAATTGGGCTTTAATATTTCTTTGCCTTTTTTGCAAATGGGATCTTTTAGAGAGGCATACTTTACTCCTGAGATCTTTCAGTCCATGGTCAGCCTTGTTCCCATGAAAAGCATTATCCTTGTTTGTTTTTTTGTTTTTTTTATTACTGTAAATTGATTAAACATTTTTATTTGTTTTTTTCCATGAAATAGCCGCAAAGACCTGGAAATAGAAAGACCGCTTCTTGCAGCGAATAATTCTTCAGGAACGCTCAAGTAAGGAACTTTTGGAAGCCGGAGTTGTATGTCTGTTTCCCTATGTGTATACCATGCGCCCATTTGATTAGAAAAGTTACTTTTGGTTAAGTTCTTAACTTTTCAGCCGTGTCGCTGATTACCTTAGATGCCCATGTGTTTTACAAAGATCTGACTTTGCAGAGGTAATCTTGCAGAGTTCTTTGCTTTAAACGCTACAGATCAGTAAAGTTTTTTTTTTTTTTTTTTTTTTTTTCAGACTCGTAGGGGTTGATTGACCAAAGGCAAATAAGCTGTTCACATTCCAAGGCAATTTTTACTTGGCATTGTGAATGTGGTAAAAATTCACTTAGCAAAATAATACAAGGACAATAGCAAAGTGTATTTTTGCTTGTAGATAATTGGATGGTGGAAGTCAGCAAAGCTTTACCTCCACTAAGTGAAGGGAAAATTCTCTTGCAAACTGAATTGCCTATAGCAGTGATGGCAAACCTTGGCACTCCAGATGTTTTGGAACTACATTTCCTATGATGCTCAACTACACTGCAGAGTGCATGAGCATCATGGGAAATGTAGTTCCAAAACATCTGGGGTGCCAAGGTTCGCCATCACTGGCCTATAGTAAATCAACCCCATGGAGAGATTGAATAAGGAGTGATTCTATTATGGGATTTCTGTTTTTAGATTTCTTGTACCCCCCCCCCCCTTCCAATTTGTCTTTTCTCAAGGAAGCAGTTGGCTATGTGTTTTTGTCACTTTTTTTTTTGGGTTGTGTTTTGGTATGTGCAAAGATCACACAAATACTTAAAAGTATAACCTTTTTATTAAAAAGTAATGACATAATATTAGAAAATACAACAGGAATACTTGACTACAGATGCTGTTTCGCCATGGAGTCCCCCCATAAAGGCTTACCCAGGTAATCAGACCAGACACTTGCATGATGCAGATCTGGATGAGACTAAACTTACCAGTTCTTGCTAAGGTGTATATAGGTTTTGTGTATAGGAAATTGTCAAGCCCACTCTCAGAGCAGTATGATCTAAGGAAACTGGCACAGAGTGGGCTGGCTTGTTCATATAGGCAGTTTACAATCGCACATTCCTTTGGTATGAGTTGTCCAAAGTAATCAGGAATACCAGGATATTAGAGGCTTTCTTGGAATATTTGTGAGGCCCAGATTAATAGGGAAATTGCATGTCCATAAGCTCTTGGGGTCCACTGACTTATTGTAGGGAGGTAGAAGGTGCTGGGAGTTCTCCAGCCTAGCTACCTAATCAGTGTTCTAATCTGTGTGCTCCTAAGGAAGCACAGGTTTCTCCGCCAGTACCAGCTTAAGCCCAGTAATAGCTGTATTAAGTGTGTGTGTGTTTTATACATCACCATATGCAAATAAAGCTACCACAAGCAATGTGCTAGAGTGGGATGCAGTCCTGTAAAATGTTGGAGTGTTGGGCACTGGGTTAACGCCTTGACAACGTGGTGGCACAAGGACTTTATACATTTTTTAATTTATTTTTTTACTTGCGCAGAGAAGCAATCTTTAGATTTTCACATTGTTCCATTAAAATGCACTGTAATTTGTTTTGAGAAGGGTAGCTGGGTGTATCTGTCACTTTCTGTAGAATCTCTTGGGTCAGGTGATGGCAATGTGCCGTTACCTTTTTTTTTAGGGCTATATGCCATTTCATTGATGTCCAATATTATGATTGCGATTTAAGGGAAAGTGTTGTCTTTTAGGTGCCCTACTCTGCTGGTGGTTGGTGACAGTTCTCCTGCAGTTGATGCTGTGGTAAGTGGCACTTTGTTTTTTTGCTTTGGTGTGGAAATTTTCCCTTCTGTTCTGTGGTAGAGGGGTCAGAGAAAACCAGAAGTGATGGAAAATCTCTAAAGAAAGGACTGTAGGGAGGGTTTAAAGGACAAGTTCACCTCTGGGATAGAGCTGCCCGATTAATCTTTAAAAAATCGTGATCTCGATTCAACCCCTCTTAATAACGATCATAATACAGCATTTCCACGATTCATTCATGTAACAAGTGCAGAGCCTTCCCTGCGCACTCAGCTGTCGATAAACTAAACTTTTTTTATTTATTTTTTTTACATTGTCAGCGCTGAGAGAACTATAAAAATATCTTTTTAGTTTTTAGCTCAAAGGGATGAACTTCTGTCTGTAAATGAGGCCAGTTTACCCACCTGAAGACTAAACCTTTTTCTGACACTTGTTGCTTACAAGTTTTTTTCTAGAAAATTACTTAGAACCTTCAAACATTGTATTCATATATATGAATTAAAAAAAAAAAAAGAAAACTAACCAGTAAAGTTAGCCCATTGTATTTATTTATTTATTTTTTTTGGATAATGTAAAAGATGTTATGCCACGAGAATCGTGAGAGAATTGTGATCTTTATTCTGAGCAAAAAAAAAAATCCTGATTCTCATTTAAGCCAGAATCGTGCAGCGCTACTCTGGGAACATGTTACATGTAGTCAGTAAAACGCAAACCGTTCCATGGCACTATTGCCTAATGCTCTTGGCGATTCTCTCAGGTGTTAAAGAGCAGAAAAACATCAAGCATCCCAAACCTTATACTTCGGCGACCTCTGTGTTCAAAAAAATACATTTTTCATAAGCTAACACTTTATTTACCAACTGAGGCCACCTACATATGAAGGGAGCGGTGGGTTGAATCCATTTAGGCGCTACAGCCTTACGAGCCAAAAAATGGCGTTTCCATTTACATAATCCTAGTATGTCCCGGCCACTGTTCCTTGTCCTAGACCCCTAGCAAACATACCATTGGGGTGCATGGAACAGACAAAACTACAGTTAGTACCTCAGTCACCTGTTGCCAATACCTTGCTATGACAGAACTTGTCCACGCGCAGACTTTGCACAGGTTATGTGGCTAAGTACAGAGTTCATGTAGAGGTAGGCAAATGATGCATTGCATGCAACCTAACTGGGGTCAAGTATGATTGATGCAACATATAAAGGTGACTCAATGTATTGTTAACAGCCAGGGATACAGATAAATGGGATGAGCATGCTTCTTCCCAGTCCTCATCGGATGCGATTTAGTGATTTGTAGCGGGATTGCGGCAGACAAATCTGACACTAAGTGACACCTTTTGGGGACCAGTAATCAGTGCTAAAAAAATGTACTGTCACTATATAAATGACACTGGCAAGGAAGGGATTAGCAGGAGGGGCAATCAAAGGGTTAAGTGTGCTCTTAGGGAAATGCTTTCTAACTGTGTGGGGGATGGACTGACTGGAGGAAGATGCACATCTGTGTTCCTGATTGGCAGGAACACAAATCTCTCTTCCTGTCTGACAGAACGATAGTCTGCCTTGTTTACATAGGCAGACCGCCGTCCTGCCTCTCCTATGAACAATTGTGGGGGGCCGCCGGACCCTCTGATTTGTCTCCTGCTGATTGGCGATCACCCCGGAGCCGACGCCAGGAATCGCGTACAGCTATGTGATTTCGCACTTAATGGCTGTCCTGCCGCAGTAAATATACATGGGGTGGTCTTTAAGTGGTTAAAGCCTCCGTGTTTTAGTTGCTGTGTGTTTGTCCTAATGATCCCCGTTCTCCTCTGTTTTTGTCCCACTGTCATAGGGATAGAACAGAAGCATATATTTATCCAATCCACACTATACCTGTAAACTTTACCGTTATCGATGCCTTCTTTCCAGGTGGAATGTAACTCAAGATTGGACCCAACAAGAACAACACTTCTTAAGGTATTACTATACGTTAAAGAAAAAAAATCTGTATTAACTGGATATTGGAGATCATCATCCAGCTTCTATTTTTGGGATGCATCAAGATAGGGTTTGGAAACTGAGTAATCTTAAAGTGTTACTAAACCCAGATCCTGCATTCACTATATCTGGTCTCACACAGTACACAGAACATGGAAATGCAATTATTTTTAGTAAATATAAACTGCTAAATACCCTTTTCTCATCAGCGGTATATCGCGGTCTTGTGACTTCTATCAGTGTCTGGTTAAAGCTTGTAGGAGGAGTTTTCATTCTACGCTGACTGTAATGAGGCTGTAGGAGCCCTGATCCTTTTGTCTGGACAGTGCTGATTGGCCCTGTGCCAATCACATGCACCCTCCCAAAAAAACCACCTCTAGCCATATACCAAACTGAGCATGTGCAGAGTGCCACCAAGGCTCTGTACTATCAGGAGATGGATTGGGGACTGTGGAAGAAGCGGAGGATCAGAAGACAGGATCAAGCCTGCTTTACTGCATATACAGACTGATTTTACTGTTGTGGGTTTAGTAACACTTTAACCTGGCTTTAGTTATTCTATGATGGATGTTCAGGGAGGATGTTGCTCCAGAGCAGAGCTTCTGCATGGCAGTTGTAAGCTAGGGTGACAGGTAGCTCACAGGTGGGTGAAAATGTCTTGAGGTACAACCTGTGATGGCTTTGTACAATTCACGGCTTTTGGATCAAACTGTACAAGATTAACAAAGATATGTGTGTTGATGTGCTCATAAGTTTACATACCCTGGCAGAATTTGATTTCTTGGCCAGTCTTCAGAGAATATGAATGATAACACAAACTTTTTCTTTCACTCATGGTTAGTGTTTGGCTGAAGCCATTTATTATCAATCAACTGTGTTTACTCCTTTTTAAATCATAATGACAACAGAATCTACCCAAATGACCCTGATCAAAAGTTTACATACCCCAGTTCTTAATACCGTGTATTGTCCCCTTTAACATCAATGACAGCTTGAAGTCTTTTGTGGTATTTGTGGATGAGGCTCTTTATCTTCTCAGATGGTAAAGCTACCCATTACTCTTGGCAAAAAGCCTCCAGTTTCTGTAAATTCTTGGGCTGTCTTGCATGAATTGCACATTTGAGATCTCCCCAGAGTGGCTCAATGATATTGAGGTCAGGAGACTTAGATGGCCACTCCAGAACCTTCACTTTATTCTGCTGTAGCCAATGACAGGTCAACTTGGCCTTGTGTTTTGGCTTATTGTCAGGTTGGAATGTCCAAGTACGTCCCATGCGCAGCTTCCTGGCTGAATGCAAATGTTCCTCCAATATTTTTTGATAACATACTGCATTCATCAGCGATCCACCTCCGTGTTTCACAGTGGGAATGGTGTACCTTTCATCCTAGGCCTTGTTGACTCCTCTCCAAATGTAGTGATTTATGGTTGTGGCCAAAAAGCTCAATTTTGGTCTCATCACTGCAAATGACTTTGTGCCAGAAGGTTTGAGGCTTGTCTCTGTGCGGTTTGGCGTTTTGTAAGCAGGATACTTTGTGGCATTTGTGTAGTAATGGCTTTCTTCTGGCGACTCGACCGTGCAGCCCATCTTTCTTCAAGTGCCTCCTTATTGTGCATCTTGAAAGCCACACCACATGTTTTCAGAGTCCTGTAGTTACCTGAAGTTATTTGTGGGTTTTTCTTTGCATCCCAAACAATTTTCCTGGCATTTGTGACTGAAATCTTGGTCTACCTGACCGTGGTTTGGTTTTAACAGAACCCCTCATTTTCCACTTCTTGATTAGAGTTTGAACACTGCTGATTGGCATTCTCAATTCCTTGGATATCTTTTTATACCCCTTTTTTCCTGTTTTATACAGTTCAACTACCTTTTCCCGCAGATCCTTTGACAATTCTTTTGCTTTCCCCATGACTCAGAATCCAGAAACGTCAGTGCAGCACTGGATGAAAGATGGAAGGGTCTGTTAGGAGTCCAGAAACGCATTGACATTTTAGGCCTGATTCACACATATGCAGGTTGCAGTGTGCATTTTGATCCATTGAAGTCTATGGAACCAAAAAACAGAAAAGTCCTTGGCCCTTTTCGTAAAATGCACAGTTGTGAACTACATCCATAGGAAACCATGTTAAATGGACTGTAGTGTGTTTCTGCAAAACTGAAAATGCGCTAAAAAATGCATAGGTGTGAACCAGGCCTAATATGCATGCACACTAATTACAAGCAAACAGATCACAGGTGAAGATGGTTACCTTTTTAATAGCCATTCAAACCCCTTTGTGTCAACTTGTGTGCATGTTATCAGGCCAAAATCGCCAGGGTATGTTAACTTTTGATCAGGGTATTTTGTGTAATATCTGTCATTATGATTTTAAGAGTAAACACAGTTGATAATGGCTTCAGCCAAACACTAACCATGAGTGAAAAATATAAAAACACAGGAGGAAAAACCCTATACCCAAAACTCACTCCCCCAATCTCAGCGCTATGTGTAAACAGGTCTTACAATAATGTAATCAATAATTGTTGATATATCTAGAATATAAAATATGTACAAAACCACAATTAAGGAAAATGGCACATTAAAGAGGAGGTTTCCCTCAGCAGCCACTAAAATCAATA
This sequence comes from Lithobates clamitans, assembly GCA_037952925.1. NCBI lineage: Eukaryota > Metazoa > Chordata > Amphibia > Anura > Ranidae > Lithobates > Lithobates clamitans. The sequence continues at coordinate 797,927 of JBBGZY010001893.1, forward strand.
GAAAAGTATAAAAATGTTGAAATTAAAAACCTCAATAGAGATCAAAAATAAAAACATTAAAGCAGCGCTTCTATCAGGCAGCAAAGTATATCTGATTGATTAGTATGAAGATACTAGACTATAATGGAAAATAATGAATAATCAAGAGTCTCTGATGAGTGTAAGTGGTATATCTGGCTATATATTCATAAGTGCACCGTTCACCAGACACTTCACCTCCGTGTGCTCCACACCCCCGCAAGGGGTTTGTACTCACCAGAACCTAGAGATAAATAGGCATGGACAAACCTCTCATGGACTAGCTTCTGGATATCCCAATGGGGGAGTGCAGTCTTATCTCCGGAATCCTCATATACATAAAAGAGACTCCACATAGTCTAGTTCCGTTTTGCAGATTTATTTACACACAGTAAAAGTCCAATAGCACATCAAAGTAGCAATCAAACTGTAGTGATGTAGCTCAAGATCTACAGAGATCACAATAATCCACTGGCCCTATATTTATCCTGGATGGAGAGAAGTGTACACCAGTGGGGACAGTGGATGTAGTGGTGGATGTAGAGCTTCACTGTCCCCACTGGTGTACACTTCTCTCCATTCAGGATAAATATAGGTCCAGTGGATGATTGTGGTTCTTTATTTTAAAGTTCTTGAGCTACATCACTACAGTTGGATTGCTACTTCGATGTGCTATTGGACTTTTACTGTGTGTGTAAATAAATCTGCAAAACGGAACTAGACTATGTGGAGTCTTTTATGTATATGAGGATTGCGGAGATAAGACTGCACTCCCCCATTGGGATATCCAGACAGCTAGTCCATGAGATGTTTGTCCATGCCTATTTATCTCTAGGTTCTGGTGAGTACAAACCCCTTGCGGGGGTGTGGAGCACACGGAGGTGAAGTCTCTGGTGAACGGTGCACTTATGAATATATAGCCAGATATACCACTTGCACTCATCGGAGGCTCTTGATTATTCATTATTTTCCATTATAGTCTAGTATCTTCATACTAATCAATCTATCAGATATACTTTGCTGCCTGATAGAAGCACCGCTTTAATGTTTTTATTTTTGATCTCCTATTGAGGTTTTTAATTTCAACATTTTTATACCATGAGTGAAAAATGTTTTATCATTCATATTCTCTGAAAAATGGCCAAGAAATCATAAATTCTGCCAGGGTATGTAAACTTATGAACACAGGCACGCGTGTGTGTAATAGATATATATCTCTATCTCTCTCTCTATTCATATCTCTCTATCTACCTCTCTCTATTTATATCTCTCTCTATCTACCTATCTCTACCCCTATCTCTACCCCCGCCCAAGATCCAATGTGAAGGTTTTGTGCAGCTTAATCATTGACTTGTATTAACCATGAGAAGATGGACTCTGCAACAATGGCTGCCTCGCCTGCCTTTGATGGCCTCCTTGTTATACAGTGATTTTGGTCTTTTTCAATATTGGTATTGCCTTCTGCTGTGACTTCTGTGGCTTATTGAATGTATATAAAAACTAAAATTTGGACATTCTGACTTTTTTTTTTTTTTTTTTTTTTTTCTCATGACGTGTTTAATTTTATTCCTAGATGGCAGACTGTGGCGGATTACCACAAGCTGTACAGGTTGGTCTGTTTTTGCTCTACAGAAAGGCATTTAAATGCATTTTGGAAGTTGAAAGAAGACACAAGCACATTTTTCTTAGTTATGGGTACAATAGAAAATGTTTGGAACCTGTCATTTTTATTGCTGTCACCATTGGGAGGGTCTTCCCTCATTCCCTGTCCTGGTGACCACTTGTCAGAACAAGTAATGACCACCTTTCTGTAAATGCTAGTTACATTCAAATGTGTAGTGGTCAGGGTTATGTAATGTACACAGTCGGGACTGTAACATGAAACATGCAAGGTGCGTTCATTGCATGCAATGTACAACATAATGAATGTGGTACATCCAACAGGACTTTGTAGCCTACAACATAGCGGGTAGGGTTCAGCCATAAGAACTATGTAACACACAACATGGCATATATAGAGTGCAGTGGTTAGGACTGTGTGTATTCAGCTGAAGCATTTTATTATAGTGGTATAAGAAATCTAATGCGTTAAAGTTTTTTTTCTTTTTTGTTCTGGAAGATGGCATCCTAAATAGGTGAACATCATGTGATGCGTTTCCACCTTACTGTTTGCCTAGAATCCTGACCTCCATTTTCATATTTGTTTTCTTTAGCCTGGAAAGCTGGCAGAGGCCCTAAAATATTTTATTCAAGGAATGGGATACAGTAAGTTCTATTATGCCTTGTCTATCCTTCTTTTTTTTTTTTTTTTTTTTTTTAACTTTACCTTAAAGAAATCGAATGATTGCAGTCTCAATCTTTTTGGAACATTTGATTTGCCATTTCCTGTATGAATTGTTGGTCTGGAAAGGAATTCACTATTTAGATATGGGGCATACAAAAATATAATTTAACCTGTTGATCTTTGTGTGCATCGCTTGCTCAAAAAAAAAAATCAAAAATCTTTGAGCGTGTGCAATTTACCAAGCCCCTCCTCCTCTGCTCTTCATCTGCATTAACCTGCAATTTCCAGCTGTTATTTTGACAGCCGGGGCTTGTTTAATTTACTTAGGAAAGAGCTTTCTGCTCCTAACACCCAAAACGGTGTCTGCAGTGTCACGAAGAGTCCTAATGAAGTTACCCTAATTTGCCCTAAATTTCTTACTTCCCTTCTAACCTTAGCTATTTTGCTTCTGTTTTTTTTTATTTTTATTTTTTATCTTATAAATAGTTTTAATAACTTTTTTTTCCTTCAATTTGTTTTTTCCTTAACTGTTAGTGATTAGCAAAAAATATGGTTCCATTGTAAATAGCTTCACTATATTCTGTAATAGTAACAATTTTAGTGTGCTTATACACAGGAGAAATGATAAAATATAAATTTCTTCACATTTGTTTATAAAGCCCTGAATGTGACATCAAACATTCACTGCACCCAAATCCTCCTGGTGCATGTATTTTAAATTGATTCAGTCTTTTAATTGTTTTTATTTTTTCTGTTATTTTTGTTAAAAATTGATTCACGTGAATGATTGAGTCACATTGTCTGACAGTTTCTTTTGTTTGTTTTTTTTTGTTTTTTTATCTTGGTGTTTTATATTCTTAAAAAAAAAAAAAAAATTATATACAAAAAAATATTTTGGTGGGGGGGAGCTTTGTTTTGTATTAAAAAAAAAAAAAACTTATCAAAGTCCAACTCCAGGCAAAAATATATATTTTCCCCATGCATCGAGGCTGTGCCTGCACTGCATGGGTCAATGGCTTGTTTTTTTTTTTTTCTAAGGGAGAGCGCAAAGTCTATGCTGAAAACCGTGACTTACCCCCCACGGTCCAGCAGTGTACGGTTCCTGCGTTTTTGGAGTGTGCTGACGTCAGGAACAGTCCATTTTTAAGACCACTGCAGTGCTGGGCTGATTTTGTGCGGGGAGGATCAGTTATACTTACCTGATCCTTCGGAAACCCACACTCCCCCCCCCCCCCCCCCCCCCCCCCCCCCCCCCCCCCCCACACACACACACACACACACACACACACACACACACACACACACACACACACACACACACACACACACACACACACACACACACACACACACACACACACTCCAGTGGCGTAATGTTCCTGTCTGAAGCTTGCTGACCTCAAAAACAGTCCATTTTTAGCGCAGGGGTGCCAAACTGATCTTTTGCGGGCAGGATCAGTTAAGTTCTATCACCACTGTCTTCCCCTGGAATAAAAGGAGCAGTTAACCCGTGCAGGCACAGCACCACTGCATGGGGAGAGGGGGGGGGGGGGGGTTAGGGAGTTCAGCTTTAAGTACATTATTGCTGAATCAATAGGCTCATAGCTGAAATAGAAAGATTGCTCTTGTCTGTAATGGGTATACAAGGGTGAGAGCTGAACTGGTTCAAGAACAAAGTGACAGTGAAAAAAAAAAGCTCCTGTCTGTCCAGGTGTATGTAATAATTTCCAAAATTTACCTTTTCAGAAAGTCTACAGCATGGGTGCTCAACTTGTGACCCTCCAGCTGTTGCAGAACTACAAGTCCCATCATACCTCTGCCTTTGGGAGTCGTGCTTATTTCCAGCTGCTGCAGAACTACAAGTTCCATGAGGCATTGCAAGGTTGTCAGTTAAACAAGCATGACTTCCAAAGGCAGAGGTCACAGGTTGAGCACCCATGGTCTACAGGCACCGCCCTGTTCCCACCAGTGTGATTTGTAAATCCGATTCTGCAGGATGCCTCCTAAGCCCTTACAATGTAGTGCCCCACTGCATTTTAATTGCTGTTTCAGAAATGTCAGAGCTGCTAAACTTATGACTTGTCACACCATACAAGGCCTCTCGGTAGCTTTCTGAGATCCTGCTTTGCATTGTGGGAGGCAGTAGGGGTGGTGCCTCCATATCAACTTTTTTAAAAGTTGTACATTGCATTCTGCAGGTGCCAGGCTTCTGTGGCATCATGTAAAAACTGGTTAACAAGCCCTGGGTACTGATTGGCACCTGTTGATATCAAGTTATATATTTTTTTTTTTTTTTTTTTAACGAAGTGTTTTTTTTTTTGTTCTTAAAGGTGCTGTGTAACTGTCACAAATTCCTATTTATATTCTCTATAATCCTATGGCCACCATCTGAAACATCAATTCTGAAGGATCGTGGTTATGGCTTTATTTTTTTTCTGCAATGGAGAAGAGTGGAAATGACTGACAGATTTGGTCTGCAGGGTGTCCTCTTTGTAACAGACTCTGTGTCCTGTGTTAGGCTTGTTTCACTTGGGCTTCAGAAGATATAAGAGCATTGTGAACAGCAAGCTTTGACAAAGCATTTGCAGGGCTTTCAGCAAGCTGTGAAGTTTTTTTGGGTACCGTTCAACTTCGGTTTGTAAATGTTGAACATACTGTAGATCCCAATCGGAGTGTGGGTTGCTGCTTTTAAGCAAGCTGCTAGCAGGCTTCAGTAGGCCTTCAACACCTTGAGTGCTGAAGCCTGCTAGAAGACCGCCCCATGCAGATATACTGTGGCAGGGTGGCCCTCCTGCACGAAATCACGTACCTGTATGTGATTTCGTGCACAGGGTCTAGGGCGAGTGTGTTGCCAGTGACCTGTTTTAGCGGTGGTTGGACAGAGCGGGCGCCAATCAGCGGGTCCTGTTGACGCAATGTCCACCTGGACTCGCCGATTGTTCTTAGAGGCAGAACAGCGGTCTGCCTATGTAAACAAAAGACATTGCAATTCTTCCAGAGGGGAAAATAAAGATCTTGTGTGTGTTAAGCAGAAACTAAGATCTGTCTTCCCTCAAAGTATCCCCACACAGTTGGAAAGCACCCCCCTAGGGACACGCTTAACCCCTTGATCGCCCCTGATATTGACCCTTTTCCCTGCCAGTGTCATTAGTACAACTTGTCAGTTTTTAGTGCTGTCTGTGCCCCATTAAAGAGATTTGCCCTCTTTTGTCCTGTTTACCATCATCATTGAAAGTAAAAGCAAATCCTACATTTTGGGTTGTCTCTAGAAAAGTAATAGAGGGAAAATCTTCCCTTGGCGACACTAGTTCTGGTGAATTAAGGGGGGGTTCCTCACTTCCTGTTTGGCTATATGTCAGGAAGGTAAATCTCCCCATTGGGACAAAATGGCAAAAATAGACCTTACAGGGGTTAAAACCCTCCGTACTCTAGCAGGGGTCTCCAAATTATGGCCCTCCAGTTCAGGAACTACAATTCCGTCATGTTTGTGAATGTCAGAGTTTTACAATGCCTCATGGGACGTGTAGTTTCGCAACAGCTGGAGGGCCATAGTTAGGAGGTCCTGTCTAGGCAAGACTTTATACCAAAAGAAAAGTTTTTCTTTAAGTGGCAACCAACACTCCCATTAGGACCTGTATTTAACATTTTACAAACTGGAGTTGAATGGTACTTTAAAAGCATCAATAAAGTTTGCTGAAAGCTCTGCAAATGCTTTGTCAAAGCTTGCTGTTCACACTGCTCTTATACATGCCAAAGCCCGTGTGAAACAGGCCTAACGTAGTGTTGCATGAGGATGGTGCTTGGTCAGCAAAGGATTTTAGTTTATACGTGTGTCAGGGTGAGAGTATGGCTGACCATACATTCTACAATTTTCTTGTACAATTTTCCTTTTAGATTTCCCAATACCATATAATATGAGGTCAAACCTTAACTCTTTCTGTTTGTTTGTATTACAATCAGGCAGGCCTTTGCATAGTTGAAGGCAAATCTAAAGGAAATTGAATAAGAAAATTGTATAATGTAAGGCCAGCCTTAGATCCTGTGGAGTTAATGGACACATGCAACTTGCCATTCTGCCCACATAAATTTACATGCATTCCATTAAGATCTTGTGATACTCAAAAGACATACTACAAAAGTAAAAGTATATAAAAAAAAAAACTTTGTACAATTTCTTTTCCATAATTTTACTTTTGACATGTCTCTTGAGCCTGTGCTGATTTAGTCCCAATCTAAGAGGGGTTCCACATTATCTTTACATAGAGAAGATGGCACTATCTAACACGTTACCCTACTATACTACTTAAATAGTGATCCAGTAATGAAGACCCTTGCTTAGAAAATAACATTTTATAAAGAATGCCTGCAAAGGAAGATTCTTAATGTTCACATTTGTTGTGGGTGACTAGTTCTCATTTGGCCTTCTTCAAGAGCTAAAGCTTCCAGGACGTGTTGTCTACTTGGTCCACCATGTACTGTGGTTCCTCCCTCTGGCTGGTATATCACCACAGGACACCGTTGTGACCCAGGGGGGCCAATGGGATGAACCACAACGTGCAGCAGGAGGTCCATGAAGGGATGAAAACTAAAGCTGCAGGCGGCCATAGCTCTTGAAGACCACAAACTCTTTCCTAATTGTGTAAAGCAGACCATAGTTTTTAAACACTTGAGACCATCTAAAATTGAGCTTGACAGGAGTCTAAATGTTAATAAAACTGTTCTTTTAAAGACTGCAAAAATACTTTTTGAAATGTATGTTGTCTATAGAGTCCTTTTTCTCACTTTACTAACCTGTTCCTGTGTCTGTCCTTTCCCCTTGTTGAATGTTACCGCAGTTCCATATGTTCAGCTCAGTCATCTGAGCAGTGAATCAGGTACCTATAGCCCAGAATGGTGTGCAGCACGTCTTGGATTGGTCAGAGTAGTCCTGTGCTTTGCTGGGTGATGTGTGGTTCTAGTTTCACATTCTAGAACTTTGCTTCGTTTGCATCAAACAGCAGCTTGGCATGTTGGTGTCTGTGGTGGAATTTTTTATTTTTTTTTTCCATGCATGACTTTGCATGATGGTTGTAAATGTATTTGTGTGACATTTAAGATACCAATGCATTGTGGAAAGAACATTTCTGGAGTTTCCTTTTTGCTTAGTGCTCAGACCTTCTTACCCTTTTTAACCACTTACGGACCGCCCGTCGCAGTTTTATGTCAGCTGTTCGAAGGAGGATATCGTTGTTATGGCAGCAGCTAGCTGCCATAACCCCGGTATCCCCTTCAGCAGGCGATCCGCTACAAGATAAAAGTGGTCTCTGCGGCGGATTAATCGCAAGATCACTTTTATCGGCGGTGCACTCCGCCGCTTACCGGACGCGGCAAGCGATTGCGTCCTGTCACTAGCTGGGTATGGAGACAAGTGAGGAGAAGATGGCCCCCACCCATCTCCATACAATTGCTGGGTGGAAGCGACGTCAAAACGTCACTTCTGCCCACAGCTCTTAAAGGGCCATTTTTTTTATTTATTTTTTTTAAATGATTTTTTTTTTTTTTTTTTTTACCGTGTAAAATGAGGAAGAAAAATGTTTTCAAACGCGCCCCGTCCCGACGAGCTCGTGTGCAGAAACGAACGCATATGTGAGTAGCGCCCGCATATGATGACTCTGTTCAAACCACACATGAGGTATCTCTCTGCTATCGGTAGAGCGAGAGCAATAATTCTAGCCCTAGACCTCCTCTGTAACTTAAAACATGCAACCTGTGGAATTTTTTTAAACGTTGCCTATGGAGATTTTTAAGGGTAAAAGTTTGTTGCCATTCCACGAGCGGGTGCAATTTTGAATTGACATGTTGGGTATCAATTTACTCGGCGTAACATTCTTTCACAATATGAAAAAATTGGGCCAACTTTACTGTTATCTTGCACTTCTTCTTTTTAAATATTTTTTTTTTTCCAAAAAATGTGCTTGTAAGACCGCTGCGCAAATACGGTGACAAAGTATTGCAACGACCATTATTCTCTAGGGCAGGGGTCTCAAACTGGCGGCCCTCCAGCTGTTGCAAAACTACAAGTCCTACGAGGCATTGCAAGGCTGACAGTTACAAGCATGACTCCCACAGGCAGAGGCATAATGGGACTTGTAGTTTTGCAACAGCTGGAGGGCCGCCAGTTAGAAAAAAAAGGGTGTTAGAAAAAAAAGTGTGTTTGGGGGTTCTAAGTAATTTTCTAGCAAAAAAAAGTTTTAATCTACAACAAATCTCAGAAAGAGGCTCTGTCCTTAAGTGGTTAAAGTGTATCAAAATCCAAACACTTTCAGCTTACCAACCCTTAGATGTGGTGACTACATTAGTGGTGTGTTTTTTTTTTTTTTTTTTTTTGTTGTTTTTTTTTTTAATTTTAGCCTGGTAATCCTGCCAGTAACACCCTTCTGTCCTAGGGTGACAACGCACTGCATCTATGGAGAAGCAGTGTAGCTTTAGGTTGCTCCCCTGATTTGGACAGAAAACTCCTCTCTGCCATATGGAGGAGATGCTTTGTGCCATATGGAGGGATTGCTGTTTGGGTTCATTCTGACATGTGGCAGCCCTTGCCACCACTCGGCAATGTAAAAAAATTTTCAAACTTGGGTGCTAAAGCTCATCCACCCAGACTGGATGACCAGGTGTTGTATCATGCCACTAGTTGGACATTTTTAAAACCACTTCCACCTAGAGTGTTTATCTGGTAATTGGGCACTTCCTTCCACCCTTTCACCAAAAGGATTTGTTGCAGGATGGTCTACACCTAGGTTACCACCTACTATCAGACATGCTTACTAGATTTACCACGCTCCTTTTGTGAGAAGCCCACAGGGTTAAGCTTTGTCCAGTGTCCAAAACCTAATTTCTTCACCAGTCGGACCCTGATCTGCCAGCCCTAGATGATGCAAAATCAAGGTACAATGACCAAGATGTTGAAAACAGTGCTGGAGGTAGATGCAGAAGATTTCTCTCCACCACACTGCCATTATATTGAAGAGGGAGCTCCTGTAATATGCTTGCTAATAGAGAAAAGCTTGTTGCCTCTGTCTGCAAAAGCCTTGGCATTGTGCAGGTAGACTCCTGCACCTTTTGGCACTAAGCATTGGAAAACCTCCCCTGTTCACGAACCAAATGGGCTGTGATCCACCATAAATGCTTAATAGACCCCCGCTCAGGCTAACCAGGTCCAATGAATTGGATGCCACTGACTAGTGAGGGTGCAGGCTGGGGAAAGGTTCCACCTTGACAAGAGTTTCCAATGTGTAACTTCCAGTATATCGCTCGGTTCAGTTTTGTATTTGCTCTTTTACGGTCTCTCAGCTAATTAAACCAAAGATTGACTTGAACCTGATTCAAGAGGCAACTTAACTTGCAGCCAAAAAATGTTTTTTTGGGTGCTGTGTTTTGGAGAACGTTTTGGATTATTTTTTTTTTTTTTCTGTGCTCCACAACAACCCTTATTGAAGCTTTCCATTTACTGCTGAGTCTTGACTTCCCAATCAGTTGAATTCTTGTGGTAAATTGCTTGGTGTTTGGTAGATTGCTTATTGGAGATTTCTTGCAATTGTATTTGCGATTGCAAGAGGCTTGTAAATGCTTTAGACTGTATGAAAATGTGTCATATGTGACCAGCTTTACAGAAAGCTTCAGTACAGAGTTGGGGATCACCAGGGGAAATTCCAATCTGGATCTTCATTGTTGCTCCCTCCATGAAGTCAAGTTCTATGTTAGGTATAGAGCTATTAAGACAATCTGCTATTGGAACATAAATGCCAAAGTTCACCAGGCTATGCTTTTTAATTCAACTTTTTCTTTTCTCTCCCCCCCCCTTCTTGTAGTGCCAGCGGCAAGTATGACCAGACTCGTCCGTTCCCGCACTCACTCCGCCTCAAGCAGCGGCTCAACAGAAGTCCCCCGCAGCCGATCTCAAACCAGCAATGCCCACCTAGAGACCACAACCGGCTCGGCCGTCACAAACGATATCCAGGAAGCTCCACAGACACTGGAATTATCTTGCTAAAGCACTCCAGCACTCATTTCCTATATCAGTCGAACAATGGACCCATCCAGACCAGCAACTCTGGAGAAAAAAAAAATATTCCCATTTCTTTCTATCATTTGATCTTCATGTAACTTTGTGCATGAACTTTCTAAATATCTAACCTATTAGTATTGATACTTCTGGAAAAACTAACAGTTCTATGTATCTTTCCCTGTGTTTAAAGGGGATTGCCGGGAGAATGTGGTTATTTCCTTTTAATGTGACCCCCTCAGTTTCATAGTATAAAGGGGTTACTCTTCCCCTCCGGCTGCTCTTGGAGGGGGGGGGGTTAACAGATGCTGCAATTAGGTTTCACGTGCAGCTCTCTGCTTGTGAATGTGAGCTGGGCTTTTGGTATGGGCACACAGATGAAGTTGCCGTTTGAGAAACATTGGTTAGTTGGACTTCAATGAACCTGTACTCCATTTTAAACCTTTAATAGCAAGTCTTCGAAAAACACTCCCTGCTATTTTGTGCCCATCTGATTTAATGTACCTTAGTGGGGCTTGACTTTATGGCCATGGCATGTCAACTGCTATCCTTTTGACTAATGGGACTGCATCATTTGGCATTAAGGGAACATTCATTGGATAAGGGAGATGATGGTTGTTGGTTACCCATTTAGTTGGGTAATGAAGTGAAAGCAGGTACAAAAGGCTTGTGGTGTCTATCCTTAAACAGGTCAATTTTAAGGTGGTGTACAAGTTCACTTCAAAGCTGAACTCCAGGAAAACTAAAAATCCCCTCTTGCAGTTGGGCTAGGCCTGCACTTTGTAGGGTTAGCTACTAATTTATATTTTGGGGAACCAATAAAAGTTGCCTGATTCTTTGTACTCTGGCAATTTTAAAGTCTCTTAACATTAAGACTGATTCAGGGTCAATAGTCCTGCACTGGAGATGATTCAGAGGGGCAGTCTACTGCTTGAACAAAGGGGTGCACCATTTGCCAGGGGAGCAGGATCAAGCAAGTGCTCTTGCCATCCCCTAGACTAAATGAGCAGTTAACCCTTGCAGTACCACTGCAAGTAAGGACTTTTAGTGTTCCCAGAGTTCAACTTCAAAGGGAATTTTCCAGGATGAGTATGTAGGGAGCCTTTCCTCAGGTATCTTATGAAGGTATCATGATGAACATCCTTACCATTGGTTTGGTCAATGACACCAGTAAAGCTTACTCATGGCTTCACCTCCCAGTGAATGTTGGTTTGGTGTTGCTGCACAGATAATGTTGCTGAAAAAATATTTTCAGGTTTAAAGAAAACTTGTCAGGATTGAAGTAATGAGCTGCCATTGCAGACCTCATTTTGATGGAAGCAAGTTCCAAAATGGTCATTCCATCCCCCTTCACTACTGAGCTAAAACAAGCATACACCCAGGGAAATGGGAGCTCCCGACTTGCTTGCTTGTTCTGGGTTAATGACTTCCTGAGCCCTAGAATGTCACCCCAACAAATTGGCAATGGTATCTTCCTGGTGGGTTTTAAGTTCTTCAAGCACTTACAACTATTCTAAGATGACCACTTGAAGGATAGCTCTTTTTCATGCCCTCCCTTTTGTGTAGAAAATGTAAACATTTCATTGGGTTTGTTTTTATATTGCAGTTTATATTTTGACTTTTTCAGCTTTCACTCTTATTAAAAAAAACAAAAAAAAATCCTTTTTTAAAAAAAAAAAACACTAGAAAGATGGGGGAAAAAAAAAAACACACTTTAGGTGTGGTACTTTGGAGCCTCTAATCCTCTTTGCATACTTCTCCCCCTCGTGGTGGTGTAATGGTAGTTAGGTTTTATGCACTTAATAATGTCTTCACTGCTGTGTTTGGGGTAGAAGATGACACTGCCAGCACTTCACAGAAAAGCTTATCTGAGCCTTTTGCTAGAAGCGTAAAAGGGATCTTTTATAATGCTTTAAAAAAGGCTCTTGCTGACAAATAGATTTCTGCTTTAAGAGAAATCTCTGGCTCCATTCTCACTACTGTATCATTGGAGCTCTTACTATAGTTTCCTGGATTAACCAGGAGCTAAAATGTTCAGTTTTTCTTGCAGTGCCACCTGTTGCAAGACTTCGGTATTGCAGCTCATCCATTTTTGCTATATTGCTTTTGTGAGTTCAAGTATATGAATATGTGGGCTTTACTCTTATCGTAAATAACAGGGATGAAACCTTGTCATAGCTGCGTGTGCAGTTTTTTTTTTTTTTTTTTCCCTCCCTTGTCTAACTGGAATTCTTATATAGTATGTGCCTGCTTCTTCTGGTCAAGACTGCACTTATTGGGTCTGATACCAACATATTCCAACTTATTCCAACTTTTGGAGGATTGTGCTTTTAAGTGAATGTAATTATCCATTAGTTCCTGACATACTGTGCAGCTTCCATGCTTTCATTTTGTCTGCCGTTTACTTTTGGTGGCAATGCTAAGCAGTCAGGAACGTAGACTAGACACTCATACTGCAGTCTGATCTCCTACTTACATCATTGCTTATTTAGCCACCAGTGCAACTTGTCATGCGAGTTTAAAATCGCATGACAAGTCTCGTCCTATTGTCAACAATGGAAGCAGTCTGATGGAGTCTCACCAATTTTGAAAGTAGTTCTTGCACTACTTTTTGCAAGTTCAGGTAAGACCTGCATGGGTATCTGTGCATGAAGTCACAGATGTCTTCCAAGTTGCACCTGAAGTAGTACTATTTTGAAATTGTGCTACTTCAAGTGAAGTAGCATGGATTTTAATGTAAAGATTGGTGTGACCGGGGCTCAGAGAGCCTGCGGTTGTCCATGCAGGTCAAGCAACTAGTTGATGTACCTTCCTCTCTCTCCAGCTGCACCTTCATTGGTGGCTCCATTCTGTTGGTGGGAGTAGAGATTATGCTTGGTACCTCCTGGGTTTGGGGAGCATGGGACTTAACTCTCTTCCCAATGTCACTGGTGATTGTCTAGGCTGAGAAGAGATTGTTTAACACTATAAGCTCCAAGACTTGCATCTCACTCAAGGCTTTCTATCTTCACTCCAAAAAAACAAACAAAAGTAAGGCGAGTATGAGAAGCTGTAGAGGGGTTGGTAAGCTAAATGCTTTTGCCTGCATTGGCAAATCACAGGTCCTCTTTAAACATGGTTACCTTTCTCTTTCACCCCATGTGGTCTCTGCCAATTTGACACGCTTAAGATAAACTTCCTGTACAAAAATCTACACACTGAACATTTGATCAGTAAAATGTTAGTGGGTACCCACACTTCTGTTTAACCACACAGAACAAATTTTTGGTTTCACAGTTAACCCAGGAGCTGGTAAGCGCAGGCACCTTTGGAGATCAGTACATCAATGAATGCCCTTGACTACAAACCCTAAGCTGGTCTTCAATTCCTTTGGTGCTTCAGTCTGCCCTTTTCCTAGCTGTACATTATATACTCTTTTGCTTTTGATGTCCTTTCCAAGTGTTTCTTCTGTAAGAGTTCAGATGAATTATGAATGTTCTTTTAAACTACGTAAGGGAACATCTAATACTAACCCGATTGTATTCTGTTCATGTTATTAACGTTAATATATATTGTCCACTACAGTGTTTGTTTACTTATGTATATGATAAAGCAATAGATGGTTTTATATGGAAGCCTTAATGACTTTACAGGGAAAATAGTGAAAAAAGTGAATTTCAAGGTCTGTCAGCTTTCAGTAGCAAAGGAGAACTTTCATTAGACCTCTATGCCAAGTGCAAGGGCCTCACTCTTTTTTTTGCTCAGTACTTGGCATAATGGTTGGCTTAAGCCAGTAGTCAAGGTTCATTCAATGGAAATTCAAAGAACAATAACCTATAGCACCCAAATTTAACTTTTTTTAACATTTTACAATTGTCAGAATAGATAATTGAGTGCTATGCTCCCGGGGCTGCCCCAGCTAGAGTACCTGTCACGTTTTCCAGAATGAGTACAGTGATGGGTTTATTTAAGGCCATTCAGAGGCAAGGAAGGCTGACACTGGTGATGACCTTCCTAAAAATGCTAGTTCCCTGGCTGCCTCTGGATTTAATCCTTTGAGTTGCTGTCCTTGCACAATCACAATGGAATAAAAGTAAGACTTAAAGGACAACTGTAGTTTACGCAAGCACACCCCTACCCCAACTTCTTAGCGTGGAAGTAAATGATTTATTAGTTTCAAAAAAGTTACATTCCTGGCATGTGCTGGAAATGTAACTGTCATAATGGTTGTGCTTTTAACCATCCAATGACTGGAGTCATAACTGATCACATGTTCAGTACCATGACAGTTGAAGATTAAAACACAACCCAAGATGGCCGGTTCCTTGGCTGAAATGGATAGAAGGGTTTACTACCACTTTAACCTGTAGCAGAGCTGCATCCTAAGCTATATTTTTTCCCTTGGGAAGCTGCTTTCCTCTGTTGCCCCTGTGTATCAAGACTTTATAGACCTGTATGTGACAGTCCCAGACATTGCAGCAGTATCTCAAGACAGCCATATACTAGCCGAGGGCAAAAAAACATTGCACAGGCTATGAGACAAAAGTGTATGTAAGAAGGTGTTGGAGGTGGCAGAGGATTGTGTATTAAAAGTATAGTTGTCCTTTAAGTCGGAGCTTCTAATCTGCATCTTTGTGCCAACTCAAATTATTGATACCATTTAATCAACACAGCTGGCAAGGAGTGTTTTTCAGAAGGTGAGATCATGAATGGTAGCCGCTATCATTACTACAAGTTCCTCTGAAAGACAAAGTTCCTTGCGCTGTGGGCAGAGTTTAAACCTGGAAGACATTGACGACCTCACCAAATATATGCTTAGGTGGGGTGTCATGGCATTCCCATTGGGAGTCTTTGTTCTCTGGACCCACAGCAGGTTGATTTCCAATCCAGCAATGGCCATGACTGGAAAAGTTACTCTTCTCATTGGCCCCAAGTAAACCTTTCAAACAAGACACCATCCTGCACCAGCCATCTTTGGCAGAATAGATGTTGGATGCACTTTGGCCACTGACAGTCTAGAAAGAGGTCAAACCCTGCTCCCTTTGGGAGGAACTATTGTACAAGCTGATAACTGGGTAGGTTGACCAAGATTTAATTCTTCATACTTTCCATTTGGGTAACATGCATGCCAGTGTCATTGTTTTGTACCAAAAAATCTATTTATGCTGAAATACAAAATTTCAAAATCGGAACACCTAAAATATTATGAACAGTTTATCTTTAAATAGATATATATTCAAGTTTTTGTTAAATATATACTTCCCTTCCCTTTTTTGAAATGTTCGTTTTTGTTGTTGGTTTGATTTTTGGTGTGACACCCAAAAGACCCGCCTTTAGAACCCACCCACTTTGGTGTTAGGGACGGATGTGCATCTTTGTGGCTAGCGACTTGGTATTTTTAGACCAATAAAACCTAAAGGGATTGTTTTGAATTTGTATCTTACCAACGGACCTATATTATATATATTTTTCCTGTAGCTGAGCAAGAATGTAGACTTGACTATAACTGTTATCAATAATTTTCTCCTGTTTAAATAAAGGCATTGTCAGTCTAATTGACTTTGTACTTGCTAATAAAACTGAAGTGTGTTGTATGGTTTTTGTTACTTGTGCAATATTATAGGTTTTATGGCTACTTCTACCCTGTCACCCACCTAAAGTCTTGTTTTAAATGGGTGGCCCGGGGCCATTAAAAGCAGGTGTTTGAGTGTTGGTTCTACTGTCCACCTAGAAACAGACCTACAGCCACTGTGTGCTGTATATATGCTGTGGGGGAAAAAAAGTAAAAAAACGTTGGGCAGTACCACCACTGAGTGTGACTCATTTGAGATGGGGCTGTTCTGCAACTGTGTGCAGTGGTTGTGGTGCGGTGGGTTGGAATTTTGAGGCCATGCAGCAACCTCCCTGCAACTGTGTGCAATGTGAACTACACGGGAGAATCTTGTCAATGATCTCACGGCAGCTGGGACCATAGTCACCAAGAAAACAATTGGTAACGCTACGTTGTGAAGGATTGAAATCCTGTAGCACCTGCAAGGTCCACCTACTCAAAAAAGAACGTGTTCAGGCCTGTCTGAAGTTTGCTAATGAACATCTGAATAATTTTGGGGAGAACTGGGTGAAAGTGTTGTGGTCAGGTGAGACAAAAATTGAGCTCTTTGGCATTACTCAATTCACTGTAATTGTGGGGGATGGTGTTCTTGGGGTCATAGGCAGCATTCCTCCTCTAACCAAACATGGGGGTGGAAACATTTATGCTGTGTTTTTCGGATGAGGGGACAGGACAACTCCACTGCATCAAATGGATGGGGCTATGTACCATCAAATGCCTCAAATACCATCAATGCCTCAGCCAGGGCATTGAAAATGGGTTGGGGGTGGGTATTCCATCATGACCCAAAGCACATGGCCAAAGCAACAAAGGACTGGCTCAAGTAGAAAGAAGCACATTTAAGGTTGTGGAGTAGCCTAGCCAGTCTCCAGCTGCTTGGCTGTTATCCTAAAGGAGCTGGAGTCGATGTCACGCCTGGAACACCCCCCCTCCCCCCCACTCCCCGCTGCTCTTCCCTGGCTTCCCAAGCCACTATTCGGCGCACCCGCCGCCTAAGCTGAAACCCATACGAAGCCGGTTTTGGCTCCGATCTGGTCTCCGCTGTGAAATCACGGAAGCAACATCACAATATCACTTTAGGTTTACTCGGCTGCCAATGGCGCTGATTTAAAAAAAAAAAAAACAGTATTCAGAAACACCAATTTTGGCGATCTGAATACCATTAAAATTATCGACTGATCATTTCTTTGTCAGTGGGCATACAAAATCAGCAGTTGATCAAATACCTTTTCCCCCCCCTTCCCTGTATATGGCTTGTTTTATTTCTTTCATATATTTTAACTTTTTATGTTAGGTCTATCACTTTTTCTTAGGTGTTGGTTTTTTGTTTTTTTTCCTCAAGGTGGGTAGAAGTGTTACTTGAGTGACAAGTCTATGTTTTAGGGGGCTGCTGATATCGCATCCAAGGTTGTGGTACCCAGCATCAGTCCTAAACTGGCCATGGATCGAAATTAGACTTTCTCAGAAGGTACTAGCTGAATTTTGATCCATTTATTGACTGTTCCTGTTGAAGAGGAGTGAACCTAGTGATTGATTCTTCGAATTGGACTGTTGAAAAATGTGTGTATTCTGACAGTGGACAACTCCTGGACTCCTGCTGTGATAATATGTCTTAGCAGGGAGACTTTCTTCATCCACATTCAAATGTGTGATTGGGGAAATCCAATTTTTTTTTTCTTATGAAACAGCTGGCTGCTTGAGCAAAAGAGAAAAGATCCCTGTATGGCCAGCTTTAGGTCCCTTCCACATGGTGTGGACGAATCCCAGCTGAGCAGGTGGACGGCTGGTCTGTGTCTGCTCTGCTTATGTAGGGTGGACACAGACACAGCCCGCTCTCCTCTATAGGCGGTCAGATGTATACAGACCGACTGTCGTTTTATGCCCATCTGCCATCCGATCTACTAAACGGAACGGGAATTGCCCTCTATCTGTCTATTTTTAGCGGATTGAATGTAGGCAGGTGTCATTGCAACATAAACTCTGGCATATTTTAGGAAAGCCAGCATCTGGGCTTTCGGGGTGGTGGAAATATGCCAGACCTTACATTGTATGGACTCGGCCACATGTGTGCAATAGGCCATGCTCACCAGTCTGGTGGCACACGTCTCCTACGTCTGCTTTGTCCCAGCACTGCAGCCTCCAATTCTTCATCATTCAGTTCTTTGGAAATTTTGGCTGCCTGTGTCTCCTTTGTGCCACAGTTCTAGTCTCTGACCTCCATGTCACGGCAGAACAAATCATATAACAGAACACCCTCATTGGCATCACTTTTGTTTTCCACTAACAGTCTGTGCTGCTTTCTTTTTGGTGAAATGTGACATTTAGGAAGACTTATTTGTCAAGCATTCATGTAATTTTGTTTAAAATAAAAGCCCATAAAAAAAAAACAAAAAAAAAAAAAACACTACAAAGGATCACATCATACAGCATTACCAAGCAATTGAGATCCTCTTGTCATGACTCCTGGCTGCTCCTGGGAACTTGAGAGCGTGGGTGTTCCAGACCATCTCTGTGTGGCCTAGCTCCTCCTATTACATTTGCCAGTACATAAAATACATACAAAATCCAATAGGCATGGTGGGGGCCCATCATAATGAGCACAGCAGGGGTGCAGACCTGGGAACTCTGCAGTCTCACCAATAGCGTCCATGGGAGGAAGACAAAACTGAGGCTGGATTCACACTGCGGTGTGGAGCAACTTACAGCAGGGGTCCGGTGTGTCCCTGTTCACGGGTCTGTTTCGGGTCCAAAGTTTTGGCTGAAGTTGGACCAGAAAGGGACCAGAAGACGCACAAGACTCCTGTGCAATTTGCTCCGTAGCCGTCCCGGAGCTGTGTGAACTGGCTCCATAGAGAACCGGTCACAATCTCCTGACGTGCCAATTAGATGTGGAGAAAGCCACATCCAATTCGCAATAGTGTAAACCCAGCCTCATGGTTCAATTCTCAAGCATTCATCCAACTCTGACATTTGGATTGACCTGTCAACATTTTTTTTTTTTTAAAGTGGTTCTAAAGGTTTAGGGCTCTGCATTAAGGCCTGGTTCACACTATAGCGGGTGGTTGCGAGTGCAGCAATGGCACCTGTTCCCAGACCCACAGCCAAAATACGTGTGCATTTTTTTCAAAAGCACCATGCGATTTCCCAGCCACTGCATTCTCAAAATGCTGCGGGAGCTTTTTTTTTTTCGAAAGATTGGGGGGCCGTGCTTGAGCAAATGAAGGCCACAATAGTGTGAACCAAGCCTGCTCTCCCCCCGACCCCCATTATACTTACCTGAGCCAGTCTCGATCCAGCACTGTGCATGAGAGCAGCAGCTCTCCCCCACACAGGCAATTCCGCTTCCCAGCTTGCAATCAGCTGATTGCAAGCTGGGAAGCTTCCCATAGACTGCTGAGTGGCCAGAGCCCGGACATTCTCTTAAAGGGGGCCCCCCCTTTTTTTTTTTCAATAGCTTGGGGGGAGGGGCGGTGCCTGTGCGCCCCTATGGACGAGCAGCCACTGCTCCCATGGATGTTCTAATAAATTCTCTAAAGTCTGTGATATCTGTCTTGAATCTCCCTCAACAGCTTCTGCCTGAGATATTGAGCTCTTTTGGATATAAGCATTTGTGGACTTATGCTCTATAGTGACACTATGACAAGTTTTTGTAACCCTAAAAAAAAACAGAAATCCTGTTACCTTATAGCAGGTTAAACAGCACAGTGCTTGTGCTGTCTAACCTGCCCTTCTGGATTCTGCCAGTTTCTGCCCTCCCCTCTGTAAACTGACCATGGTTTATCATATGAGAAACTAATAGCTCCGCGCTTAGGTGATAAAGGAACTGCAGCCCCCCAACACAGAATCACACCAATGTGAAATTCCAGAAAGAATAGAGTCAAAAAAGGGGTGATTGGCGCTGTTCCACTGAAATACGAAAAAACTAGTGTAGTGTATCAAGTGAACTGTGAAAAAAACTAAGCATAACTAACAATATGTAGAATTAAAAACACAATTAAGTGGGAATTTCTAAAGTGTGTGCAACACCTGCCCCCATAAAAAGTGCAGCGTGTATTCACTCCTTAATAAAAAAATGGATCAAAACCTAGGTGAATCAAAAAGATGAAATGAATTCCCAAACAAGCTGTCAGGAAATCCTTGAAAAACATGTACTAAACATAATAAACATCAATAGTGCATAAATTAAAATATGGAATCTATAATCATTATATTATATAATGATTATAGATTCCATATTTTAATTTATGCACTATTTTTTTCACAGTTCACCATGGTTTATCATGGCTGCTGAGCCCTGACACAGTTGTCAGTTTGCATGCTTCCGTCATCCGCATCCTGCTCTCCTGTTCTCCTCTGTCCTCTCCCCCCTCCCTGTCTGTCAGCTCATGTGTCTGTGTGAGCTGTCTACGCCCCCCTGCCGCTATCAGTATACAAGCTTTTAAAATGTCACTGGCAGCCCCTCTCTTGTATACAGCGATAACACATGCTGTAAGTGTTTTTTATATCTATATCTGCCTCCATCTAACAACTGCACTATTTTCTCCATTAGCTCATCCCCCACAGCTATTACCCTTTTGTATAACTTGACCCTTCCTCCTAGATTGTAAGCTCTAACGAGCAGGGCCCTCTGATTCCTCCTGTATTAAATTGTATTGTAATTGTACTGTCTGCCCTAATGTTGTAAAGCGCTGCGTAAACTGTCAGCGCTATATAAATCCTGTATAATAATAATAATATTATATAACCGGGTCTCTAAATACCTTTTTGCTGTTATCTTCAGACCGGTCACGTGACTCCCGGCCGCTCTTTTCCGATCCCCAGGCTACAGAGGGAGGGGCTGAGCAGCCAGCACGGTGGTCATGTGACCTCCCAGCTGACGCTACAGAGGGAGACCTGTCATGTGACCTGCCTGAAGATAACAGAAAAAAGGTATTTAGAGACACTGTTTAAAAAAAAAAAAACACTTACAGCATGTGTTATCGCTGTATACAAGAGAGGGGCTGCCAGTGATTTTACCTTTGGGTAACAACCACTTTTATCTGAGTCCATTAGCTCAAAGGTGCATATAATCGTAACCAGCGGAACACTAAAAATGACTGATACCATAGGTAATTCCCCGCAATAATCCTGTACTTAGCTCTGAGCAGCTGTTTTGTTGATTATGGTATGTAATCTTATGTTTTCTTTTCCTATTGTTGTTTTGTTTGTTTTAGACCAGCTATGCCTAGAGGCTCTGATTTGTATTTTCTTTGCAAACCTAATAACATTAAGTTAAAAAAGTGATTGTTACCATTACAATGGAATTCACTGCCAGCCCCTCTATTATATCTAGGCATGCCACACTAAGATTTTTTTATTAAAACGAAGCTTGTAAATACCTTGTTACAGCTATCTTCAGGCCGGTCACATGACTCCTGGTCGGTCTCTTACTCCGATCCAGGGCTACAGCGGGAGGGGCAGAGATCTCACTCTGCTGTCAGCTGGGGAGGTCATGTGGCCCCAAGCTGGCCGCTTGGCTCTTCCCGCTGTAGCCCTGGATTGAAGTAGGAGCCCGGACAGGAGTCACATGACTGGCCTGAAGATAGCTGTAAAAAGTTATTTACAAGCTTTGTTTTAATAAAAAACCTATACAGTGTGGAAAGCCTAGATATAATAACATATAATTGGCAGTGACAATTTGTAATATTTTATACTAATGGCGGGGGGAGGGGGGTGGGTGGAGACAGGGACACAGACACGGAGCTGACAGGGAGGGAGGGGGTGAGGGGGACAGAGGAGAGCTGCGGATGATGGAGGGATGTAAACTGTATACGGCGATCAGGGCTCAGCAGCCATTAATATCGTGGTGAGGGCACAGAAGGGGACACAGGAACTGGCAGGATCAACCAGGTTTTTTTTTACAGCTTAGAGAGTGGCAGATTAGACAAACACTGTGCTGTTTAATCTGCTATAAGGGAACTTTTTTTTTTTTTTTTTTTTGGTTTAAAAACACTTTAAGGCGTCAGCATACCAAAACATTTTGGACCATTTCATGCTCCCAACTTTGTGGGAACAGTTTGGGGATGGCCTCTTCCTGTTCTAACATGACTGCACACCAGTGCACAAAGCAAGGTCCATAAAGACATGGATGAGTGAGTTTGGGGTGGAGGGACTTGACTGGCCTGCACCTCAACCTGATAGAACACCTTTGGGATGAATTAGAGCGGAGACAATATTGAACCCTACGGACTAAGCCTGGGATGCCATTAAAGTTCATGTGCGTGTAAAGGCAGGTGTCCCAATACTTTTGACAACATAATGTAGCTGAAATCAAGTGGGCATCCCAAAACCTCCCATCCCAAGGTGTTAACCCCCCCCCCCAAATAAAGCTACGGACTGTTTTCTTACTCTGTGTACCTGTGAGGATTTGATGTGCCTGGCTGTGCAGGAGTGGGGGATCCCTTTAATCTGCAGCTCCTATGTGGGACGTGCTACACAAGGATAGTTGATAGTCCTCGAAACACAGCCACAGAATGCAATTGTGGAGTCACCCTTTAAGGAATTTTGTTGTATCTGCTGGTAGCCAATACATTTAAATCTGGAAGGTTAAACAAGTTTTTTTTAGTATAGGTTAAATCCTATTTCAGGAAGGGGCACTGATGATGCAAATGTATTTACAGTATATGGCCTTGCCTGGTTTCATTTATGTTTCCTTAAAGTGGAGTTCCACCCACTTTTACAACTCTTCAGCATCCCTCACTAAACTGTGCACTGTAAACAAATTGTATATTGTTTTATTTTTTTTCTCAGCACCTACTGTATATCTGCTGTATTCATTTTTCACTTCCTCCTCCCTGGCCACGGCCCATCGCATCATTTCCTGTTTGCAATGCCTTCTGGGAAGGGGCGGCAACTTCCTTTGAAACTGCCGTTGCTATGTAAACCTGACCTGAAACCTATTACACTGCTTGTGCTGCACTGAGCATGTGCGAGATCTGCAAGGATGAGATCCAGGAAGAAATACAGTCTGGCTTCAGATGCCCACACTTAAGATGGCCACGGCCTGCTGTAAGTTTATAAAATAACAAACTACTGCTATAAACTAACAAAACAGACCTTAGTTTACAGACTAACTTTACTAGAATACATTAGGCTTGTGTATTATAGGGGTATTTTTATTTAAAAAGTATAATTTCGGCCGGAACACCACTTTAAGTACAGACATACTGTCATTCCTGAAGAGATCTAGGTATACTTTCTTTTCTTTGTTATTGTCAGTTCTATTTTACATGCTGACATTTACTGATCAGTGTCAGATTGCGTACTTCTCAATTTTTCCCACTAGATGGTGTACATACTCCATTCATGCCATCTTTCATAAACCAGACCCACAAAGTGCCGCCATAAAACATTCTTGATATTAAAGGCAGATTAACCACCTCAGTACCAACCTGTAATACACCTTCATTACTAGACCATTGGTCAGTCATATAATAGTTTGACTGGCAATTGCTCTGTCATAAAACACTGTACCCAAATTAATTTTGTATCATTTTTAGAAAGAGCTTTCTTTTTGTGGTATTTAACCACTTGCTGACCGCACTATAGACAAATAACGGCTACAACGCAGCCAGCTGGTTCTGGGAGGGCATCTATTGACGTCCTCCTAGAACCCTGCCCATTGCACCCCCCAGGGCATGTATCAGGTGTGCTTTGTGATCGCTGTATCCGCAGGAGGGAAGCTGGGGATCACTATAGTAGTCATGGCTACTACAGTGATCTCCACTAGCTCTTCGGCACACATAGTTACATAGTAGGTGAGGTTGGAAAAAAAAACATCAAGTCCAACTTATGTGTGTGATTATATGTCAGTATTACCGTGTATATCCCTGTATGTTGTGGTCGTTCAGGTGCTTATCTAATAGTTTTTTGAAACTCTCGATGCTCCCCGCTGAGACCACTGCCTGTGGAAGTGAATTCCACATCCTTGCTACTCTTACAGTAAAGAACCCTCTACGCCATTTAAGGTTAAACATTTTTTTCTTGTTATTTTAATGAGTGGCCACGTGTCTTGTGCGAAAAAGTTTTATCCCAATTGTGGGGTCACCAGTACGGTATTTGTAAGTTGAAATCATATCCCCTTTCAAGCTTCTCTTCTGCAGAGAGAATAATTTCAGTGCTCGCAACCTTTCCTCATAACTAACATCCTCCAGACCCTTTATTAGCTTTGTTGCCCTTCTTTGTACTCGCTCCATTTCCAGTACACCCTTCCTGAGGACTGGTGCCCAGAACTGGACAGCATACTCCAGGTACGGCCGGACCAGAGTCTTGTAGAGCGGGAGAATTATCGTTTTATCCCTGGAGTTAATCCTTTAATGCAAATATTCTGTTTGCTTTGTTAGCAGCAGCTTGGCATTGCATGCCATTGCTGAGCCTATCATCTACTAGGACCCCCAAGTCCTTTTCTATCCTAGATTCCCCCAGAGGTCCTCCCCATAGTGTACAGATTGCATTCATATTTTTGCCACCCAAATGCATTATTTTAAATTTTTCTACATTAAACCTCATTTGCCATGTAGTTGCCCACCCCATTAATTTGTTCAGATCTTCTTGAAAGGTTTCCACATCCTGCGGAGAAGTCATTGCCCTGCTTAGCTTAGTATCGTCTGCAAATACAGAGATTGAGCTGTTTACCCCATCCTCTAGGTCGTTTATGAACAAATTAAATAGGATTGGTCCCAGCACAGACCCCACTACCCAACCCTGACCATTCCGAGTACTCCCCATTGATCACCACCCTCTGAACTCGCCCTTGTAGCCAGTTTTCAATCCATGTACTCACCCTATGGTCCATGCCAACGGACCTTATTTTGTAAACATTTATGGGAAAATGCCTTTGCAAAATGCAGATACACCACGTCTATGGCCTTTCTTTATCCAGATGGCAACTCACCTCCCCATAGAACAGGGCTATGCAATTAGCGGACCTCCAGCTGTTGTAAAACTACAAGTCCCATCATGCCTCTAGGTGTCAGAGTTGTGCTATGCCTCATGGGACTTGTAGTTCTGCAACAGCTGGAGGTCCGCTAATTGCATATCCCTGCCATAGAAGGTTAATAGATTGGTTTGGAGAACGATTCTTCATGAATCCATGCTGATTACTGCTAATGATACCGTTTTCATTACTAAAATCTTATATATAGTCCCTTATCATCCCCTCCAAGAGCTTGCATACTATTGATGTTAGGCTAACTGGTCTGTAATTCCCAGGGATGTATTTGGGGCTTTTTTTTTTTGTTTCAATAATTTTTATTATTTTGTAGTAAAACAGAAGTAATCAATGTATACAATGTAAGTTGAGTTACCTTTGGTAAGTACAGATAAAAACATATAGCGTTGACTATAGAGAAAACAAACAGAAATTTCCTTATGTATGACCTGTATTCTTAAAGAAAGGAAGTGAAAAAGATATAGATATGTGGTCCTTCAGAAGGCGTGGTTGCTGCTCCTCCAAGAACCCCTAGTGGGACCTCTTTTGTTGCTTGGAGGAGATCAGGTGTTACTGAAGCCCCCCTATTCCCTCGTGAAGACTGAGGAGAAGAATAAATTCAATACCTTAGCCATCTCCCCATCCTTTGTAACCAGATGTCCTTCCTCATTCTTTATGGGGGCAATATGGTCTGTCCTTTTTTTTTTTTACTGTTTACATACTTAAAGAATTTCTTGGGATTTTTTTTCTCTCCTCCGCTATGTATCTTTCGGGTTCTATCTTAGCCGCCCTAATTGTTGGACCATATATACAAAATCTCCAGATATTTTATGCTTCTTTTTTAAATATTGGTGCTACATTGGCTTTTTTCCAGTCCACTGGTACCATTTCAGTCCATAGACTGTCAGTAAAAATTAGGAACAATGGTCTGGCAATTACTTGACTGAGTTCCCTAAGTACCCCTCGGGTGCAAGCCATCCGGTCCTGGTGATTTATTAATGTTAAGTTTCCCAAATCTAATTCAAATTCTGTCCTCTGTTGGCCATGAGGGAGCTTCCTGTTATGTGTCACGAGGATAAACACTGCAGTTTTGGTTACTGAAGCCCCCCTATTCCCTCGTGAAGACTGAGGAGAAGAATAAATTCAATACCTTAGCCATCTCCCCATCCTTTGTAACCAGATGTCCTTCCTCATTCTTTATGGGGGCAATATGGTCTGTTCTTTTTTTTTTTTTACTGTTTACATACTTAAAGAATTTCTTGGGATTTTTTTTCTCTCCTCTGCTATGTATCTTTCAGGTTCTATCTTAGCTGCCCTAATTGCACCCTACATTTCTTGTTGCATTCTTTATAAAGTCTGAATGCTGATAATGATCCCTCAACCTTGTATTTTTTGAAGGCCTTCTCTTTTGCTTTTAAATGCGTTTTTACATTGGAGTTAAGCCATCCAGGACTTTTGTTCACTCTTCTAAATTTATTACCCAATGGGATGCACTTGCTAACGCCCTTATTTAATATGCTCTTAAAGCCAACCCATCTCTCCTCCATGTTCTTTGTTCCAAAGATTTTAACCCAATTTATGCCTTCTAGCAAGGTTCGTAGTTTAGGGAAGTTGGCTCTTTTGAAATTCAATGTCTTTGTATTTCTGTTATGTTTCCTATTTGTGTGATTTATACTGAAGCCAGTTGACCTGTGATTGCTGTTTCCTAAATTGCCCCGTATTTCCACATCCGCGATCAGGTCTGTATTGTTGGTAATCAGTAGATCTAGTAACTATGTTCTGCTCTGACTATCTCTACCTCTGGACCCTCCCTCCGTCGCCTAGTTTAAAAACCCCTCTAACTTTTTGTCCATCTTTACTCTCAGCAGATCTGCACCCTCATTTAGGTGCAGTCCATCCCTTCTATAGTACTGGTGACCGACTGAGAAGTCGACCCAGTCCTCCAGGAACCCAAACCCCTTCTTACTACACCAGCTCCTGAGCCACTTGTTTACTTCCCTAATCTCCCTCTGCCTTTCTGGTGTGGCTCGAGGTATCGGTAGTATTCCTGAGAATACTACCTTGGAGGTCTTTTTCCTCAATTTAGCTCCCAAGTCCCTAAAATCGTTCTTTAAGACACTCCATCTGTCTCTGACTTTGTCATTGGTGCCAACGTGCACCACGACAGCCGGGTCTTCCCCAGCCCCTCCCAGTAATCTGTCCACCAGATCCGTGACATGCCGAACCTGAGAGTCCAGTAAATATCTGTTGGCCTTGCTTGCAGCCATTGCTGAGCCTGTCATCTACTATGACCCCCTTGTCCTTTTCCATCCTAGATTCCCGCAGAGGTTCCCCCCCTAGCGAGTAAATTGCATTCATATTTTTGGCACCCAAATGCATTATTTTAAATTTTTCAACATTAAACCTCATTTGCCATGTAGTTGCCCACCCCATTACTGTAATTTGTTTAGATCTTCTTGCAAGGTTTCTACATCCTGCGTAGAAGTTATTGCCCTGCTTAGCTTAGTATCGTCCACAAATACTGAGATTGAGCTGTTTATCCCATCCTCCAGATCATTTATGAATAAATTAAATAGGATTGGTCCCAGGACAGAACCCTGGGGGTCCCCACTTTTCACACCAGACCATTCCAAGTTCTCCCCATTTATCACCACCCTCTGGGCTTGCCCCCATCGCTAGTTTTCAATCCATGTACTCACCCTTTGGTCTATGCCGACAGACCTTAATTTGTGCAGTAAACTTTTATGGGGAACTGTATCAAATGCCTTTGCAAAAACCAGATACACCTCATCTACAGGCCTTCCTTTATCTAGTTGGCACCTCACCTACTCATAGAAGGTTAATAGGTTAGTCTGGCAAGAACCATTCTTCCATGCTGATTACTGCTAAAAATACTGTTTTTATTACTAAAATCTTGTATATAGTCCCTTAACATCTGCTCCAAGAGCTTACAAACTATTGATGTTAGGGTAACTGGTCTGTAGTTCCCAGGATTTATCTTGGTCCTTTTTTAAATATTAATGCTACATTGGCTTTTCTCCAATCAGCTGGTACCATTTCAGTCAGTAGACTGTCCATAAAAATTAGGAACAATGGTCTGGCTATCACCTGACTGAGTTCCTTAAGGACCCTCGGGTTCAAGCCATCTGGTCCTGGTGACTTATTAATGTTAAGTTTTTCAAGTCTACTTCTAATTTTATCCTCCGTTAGCCATAAAGGTGCTTCCTGTGATGTGTTATGAAGATAAACATTGCAGGCTTGGTTACAGAATCCCCTCCCTTTCCCCTGTGAAGACTGAGGAGAAGAATAAATTCAGAACCTTTGCCATCTCTCCATCTTTTGTAAACAGATTCCCTTCATAATCCTTTATGGGCCAATATGTTCTGACCTCCCTTTCTTACTATTTATGTACTTAAAAAATTTCTTTTTTTTTTTTTTTTTTTTTTACTCTCCTCCGCTATGTGCCTTTCATGATCTATCTTAGCCGCCTTGATTGCACCCTTACATTTCTTGTTGCATTCTTTGTAAAGTTGTAATGCTGACCATGACCCCTCAGCCTTGTATTTTTTGTAAGGCCTTCTCCTTTGCTTTTATATGTATTTTTACATTGGAGTTAAGCCACCCAGGACTTTTGTTATCTCTTTTAAATGTACTTTTCTTAAAGCATTACCATTTTTTCCTTCGGATTTTATCCCATTTAATATCTTCTTGCAAGGAGCGCAGCTTAGGGAAGCTGGCTCCTTTGACATTCAGTGTCTTTGTACTACCCTTGTGTCTCCTATTTGTGTGATTTATGCTGAAACAAATTGACCTGTGGTCGCTGTTTCCTAAATTGCCCCGTATTTCCACATCCGTGATCAGGTCTGTATTGTTAGTAATCAGTAGTTCTAGTAACGCACTGTGTCTTGTTGGTGCATTCACCATCTGACCCATGAAATTGTCCTGCAAGAAATTTAGGAAATGGTGAGCCTTGGTCAAGTATGCGGTTCCTTCTGCCCAGTCTATGTCTGGATAATTAAAATCTCCCACTATAATGACACTTCCCATCCTTGCCGCCATTCCAAACTGTGATAGGAGGTCCACCCACCCCTCCTCCCTCTGGTTAGGGGGTCTATAGCGTACTCCCAGTATTACTTTCCCCTTAGTTTCCTCCCTTTTGAAGCTCTAGCCCTAAGTATTCCACCTCCTCCCCTGCTCCACCATTAGTAATGTCATCCCTCATATTCACTTGCACATTATTCTTGATATACAGGCATACCCCTCCCCCTTTTTTTTACCCTCCCTATCTCTGCGATATATGGAATAATCTTGAATGGTTGCCAGCCAATCATGAGTGCTGTTGAACCAAGTCTCTGAAATTCCCACAAAATCTAAATCCTTCTCATACAACAGCAGCTCTAGTTCTCTCATCTTGTCAGCCAGACTCCTGGCATTAATGAACAAGCCTCGTAGTTTTGTCCGGTCGCATGTTATCTCCTTGTTGGTTGTTCTGAGGCTGGAATATGGATTTGTTAGTTTACTTAGCTCGGGTTTAGGTACTCTAGTCACCCTACCACTAATGCCCCCAATACTACCCTCTGAAATGTGTTCCATGCTGGCTATCTCTACATCTAGACCCTCCCCCCGTCACTTACTTTAAAAGCCCCTCTAACTTTTCGGCCATCTTCTTTCCTAGCTGAGCTGCACCCTCCCCATTTAGGTGCAGTCCGTCCCTGACTGACAGAGAAGTTGGCCCAGTTCTCCAGGAACCTGAACCCCTTCTTTCTACACCAGCTCCTCAGCCACTTGTTAAAGTGGAGTTCCACCCACTTTTACAACTCTTCAGCATCCCTCACTAAACTGTGCACTGTAATCAATTTGGATATTTTTTAATTTTTTTTCTCAGCACCTACTGTATATCTGCTGTATTTATTTTTCACTCCCTCCTCCCTGGCCGCGGTCCATCGCATCATTTCCTGTTTGCAATGCCTTCTGGGAAGGGGCAGCAACTTCCTCTGAAACTGCCGTTGCTATGGAAACCTGACCTGAAACCTATTACACTGCCTGTGCTGCACTGAGCATGTGTGAGATCTGCAAGGATGAAATCCAGGAAGAAATATAGTCTGGCTTCAGATGCCCACACTTAAGATAGCCACGGCCTGCTGTAAGTTTATAAAATAACAAACTACTGCTATAAACTAACAAAACAGACCTTAGTTTACAGACTAACTTTACTAGAATACATTAAGCTTGTGTATTATATGGGTATTTATATTTAAAAAGTATAATTTCGGCCGGAACACCACTTTAACTTCCCTGATTTTCCGCTGCCTTTCTGGTGTGGCTCGAGGTATCGGTAGTATTTCTGAGAATACTACCTTGGAGGTCCTATTCCTCAATTTAGCTCCTAAGGCGCTAAAATCGTTTTTTAGGATACTCCATCTTCCTCTGACTTTGTCATTGGTGCCAACGTGCACCATGACAGCTGGGTCTTCTCCAGCCCCTCCCAGTAATCTGTCCACCAGATCCGTGACATGCCGAACCAGAGAGTCCAGTAAACATACAGTTTGGCACTTCAGGTCTTTATGACAAGATTGCTCTCTCTGTCCTTAATTGAGTCCCCTACCACCAGAAGCTGTCTTTCCTTGCCCTCGGCTTTACCCCCACCTTCACTGGAGGATTTTCTCCCCTGGCAGCTAGGGGCATTACTCTGCTCCAGCAATGCTGGTCCCAGCCAAATATTTAAAATTTTGACTCATCAGCCAAGAGCACCTTGCTTTTATTTGGGTTAGTTGTTTTTGTTGCACCTTGTTTGTTAGTACACCACAATGCAGCTTAAAAATGTGAACAGGCCATAAAAGTTTAATGTCAAAGTGTTGGCTGTACATGCACGTTAATGCTTGTAATGACAGTGATCAGAATATTAAATTTTTTTTTTTTTAATTTTGACATTATTTTATTTATGTTTTTCTCCACATTTACATGAAAACCAAGCTGATCAGCATTAACTGCGGTTGACAGGGGTTGGCACTATAACGCTGCCAGAGGTGTGTTAAGTAGTTAGCATTCAAATGGTTTAAATCTATTGTCTGTGATTATATCTTGCAGCATGTCCACAGTCTCTGGTCATCTCCTGTAGCATGCCTACATCCTCCGACCATCTCCTGTAGCATGCCCACAGTATCTGGCCTTCTCCTATAGCATGCTTTAAGTCTCTGAATATTACCTGTAACATGTCCAAAGTCTCTGACCATCTCCTCTAAAATGTTCACAGTCTCTGACCATCTCCTGTAGCATGCCTTCAGTCTCCTACTATCTCCTATAGCATGTCCACGGTTTCTGACCACCTCCTGTAGCTTGCCCATCGTCTCTGATTATCTCCTCCACAATCTCTGGCCTTCTCCCATAGCTCATGTTCACAGTCTCTAAATATCTCCTCTAGCAATGTCCACAGTCTCTGACTCTCTCCTGTAGCATGCCTTCAGTCTCCAACCATCTCCTGTAGCAATCAAACAGTCCCAAATTATCTCTTGTTGCATGTCTACAGTTTCCAACAATCACCTGTAGCATGCCTGCAGTCTCTGATTATCTCCTGAAGCATGTCCATAGTCTCCAACCATTTCTTATTGTATGTATGCAAGTCTCAAATGGTTTAAATGTACTGTCTGTGATTATATCTTGTAGCATGTCCACAGCCTCTGGTTGTTTCCTGTAGCATGCCTACATCCTCTGACCATCTCCTGTAACTCTAAAATGTTCACAGTCTCTGACCATCTCCTATAGCATGCCTTCAGTCTCCTACCATCTCCTATAGCACGTCCACAGTTTCTGAGCATCTCCTGTAGCTTGCCCATCGTCTCTGACCATCTCTTGTATTATTATTATTATTATATAGGATTTATGTAGCACCAACAGTTTACACAGCACTTTAAAATATAAAAGGGAGACAATACAGTCATAATACAATAAAATACAAGAGTGTTAAGAGGGCCCTGCTCAGAAGAGCTTACAATCTAATAGGGTGGGGCAGGTGGTACAAAAGGTTGAAACTGTGGAGAATGAGCTGTTGGAAGTGGTAGGAGACTAGTTGGAGACGTGATAGGCTTTCCTGAAGCGATGAGTTTTCAGGGATCGCCTGAAGGTAGCAAGAGTAGGGGATAGCCGGACAGGTTGAGGTAGCGAGTTCCAGAGGATGGGAGAGGCTCTGGAGAAATCCTGGAGATGAGCAGAGGAGGAGACGAGAGAGCCTGAGAGCAGGAGAAGAGCGGAGAGGACGATTTGGGTGATATTTGGAGACAAGAGTGGTGATGTAGCTTGGCGCAGAGTTGTGAATTGCTTTGCATGTTGTGGTTAGTATTTTGAATTTAATTCGCTGGGCGATTGGGAGCCAGCGTAGAGATTGGAGGAGAGGGTTGGCAGACACTGAGCGGTTGGTAAGGTGGATAAGTCTGGCAGCAGCATTCATGATAGACTGAAGAGGGGATAGCCTATGGAGAGGTAGGCCAATGAGAAGGAGTTGCAATGGTCAAGGCGAGAGATAACAAGGGAGTGAATGAGGAGCTTGGTGGTTTAATTTGTTAAAAAGGGCCGAATTTTAGAGATGTTACGGAGGTGAATTCTACAAACTTTTGACAATGACTGGATTTGAGGCTGAAATGACAAGTCAGAGTCTAGGATTACACCGAGTACCCTGGCGTGAGGGGAGGGACTGATGGTTGCATTGTTGATTTTAATAGAAAAGTCATGGAGGGGGGCACGGGCGGGGGGAATATTAATAGCTCAGTTTTAGAGAGATTTAGTTTAAGGAAGTGGTGCGACATCCATGCTGATATGTAAGTTAGTAATGCGAGAGGAGACTGAAGGAGTGAGGTGAGAAGTAGACAGATAGATTTGGGTGTCATCAGCGTATAAGTGGTATTGGAAGCCGTGGGCGGTTATCAAGTGACCAAGGGAGGAGGTGTAGATAGAGAAGAGAAGAGGTCCAAGAACAGAGCCTTTGGGGACACCCACAGAAAGGGGTAATGGAGAGGAGGAGACAGAGTTGTAGGTGACACTGAAGGAGCGCTGTGATAAATAGGCTGAGAACCAAGATAGAGCAGAATCTTGGAGGCCAAGGGAATGTAGTTGATTGACAAGGAGCGGGTGGTCAACAGTATCAAAGGCACATCCTTGTAGCACATCCACAGTCCATGGCCATCTTTTGTAGCACGTCCACAGTCTCTGACCATCTCCTGTAGACTGTCCACAATCTCTAACCACATACTGTACAATTTATTGTACAATAAATGTTAAACAAGGACGACCCTATTACTGGTAACATTAAACATCCGATCAGCAAACAGGCATTCAGACAATCAGTGAACTCTGAAGTTCTGTTTTTCTGTTGAGGTGTACCCTCAAACTTCTAGTATTTTCACTGATGATTTACTGTAAAAACACAGGATTTACCTTCCCCACACAACCTATGCAAATCCCCTTTTACAGAAATAATTTACAGATTAGAAATCATTTTCACTTCTCTAAAACATAGAGCTATGACCAGTCAGTGCATTCTTTCCAGCACAATAAATAGGCATATCGCCATTTACAGATTAGCATAAAGCATTTGCATATTCTGTTCTGGTGAATCCTCAGCTTCTGTGAACCCTGTAACACTCAGCTTCTGTAAACCCATTCACTTTAAAATAGAAATGCAAGGCTAAATGTTTGTGTATATAATATACTGTACATAATGTGTATAATATATATGCCTCTGGAAGATTTACCCACCTTCATGACCAGGCCATTTTTTGCGATACGGCACTGCGTTATTTAACTGACAATTACGGGGTCATGCAACGCTGTACCCAAAGAAAATTTGTCACCCCCCCCAAATAGAGCTTTCTTTTAGTGGTATTTTATCACCTCCTGTGTTTTTTATTTTTTGTGATATAAACAAAAAAAGACTGACAATTTTGAAAAACAATGTTTTTTTCTCTCTGTTATACAACACATCCAATATAAAAATGTAAAAAATCGAATTTCTTCATAAATTTAGGTCAATATGTATTTTACTACATATTTTTTGGTTACAAAAAATCCCAATAAGTGTATAATGCTTGGTCTGTGCAAAAGTTATAGTGTCTACAAATTATGGAATATATACTGGAATTTTCATTTATTTATTCTTATACTGGTAATGGTGGCGATCAGTGACTCATAGCGGAACTGAGATATTGCGGTCGACATTCTGACACTAATGCCGCATACACACGAGCGGACTTTTCGACTGGACTGGTCCGACAGACTATCCGACGGACTTTCGGCGGACTTCCAATGGACTTTCCAATTGAACGGACTTGCCTACACATGATCACACCAAAGTCTGACGGATTTGTACGTGATGACGTACGACCGGACTAAAATAAGGAAGTTGATAGCCAATAGCTGCCCTAGCGTCGGTTTTCGTCCGTCGGACTAGCATACAGACGAGAGGACTTTTCGATAGGAACTGGGTCCGGTGGAGTTCCAACGTAAAGATTTGAAACATGTTCCAAATCTAAAGTCCATCAGATTTTCGACCGAAAAAGTCCGCTGTAGGTCCGATGAAGCCCACACACGGTCGAATTGTCCGCCAGACTCGGTCCGTCGGACTAGTCCGGTCGAAAAGTCTGCTCGTGTGTACGCGGCATAACTGACACGTCACTGTACTAATGACACTGGCTGGGAAGGGGTTAAACATCTAGGGTGATCAAAGGGTTAAATTAGGGTGACCAGACATCCCCGGTTTCTGGGGACAGTCCCCGGATCGAGGACACTGTCCCCGGACCAAGTCTGTCCCCAGTTTTGTCCCCTGATTGAATTTGAACAGGGGCTGGGGCAATTTCAAAGACAGCCCGTGCAGAATAAAAAGAAAAAAATCTGAATTCCACCCCCCCTCCTCTGCGGCTCCTACTAGCTTATGGGGGTTTATTTTTTTTCCATTATCTGTTCCCCTTTCTGATGATCATGTGCTGGTCAGAGCGGAGGGACTATTTCTTCAGTTTCGGGGGCTTGCCCATTCAGCTCCGCTCGCATGTTCTTCTGCCTTGGCTCAAGTCCCGGCCAGCCGCCTGCCTGCTTATCTCCTTGCCTTCCCTGGTGGAGTGATCTTCCTCTGCTCCTCTGCTCCCCACTCAGTAGTAGCCGGGGCCCGAAGAGTAAAGCCCCATACACACTATCAGATTTTCTGCTGATTTTTGTCTTCAGATTTACCAAAACCATGTAGTGCAAGGGCCTGCCTGATTGCATACAAATTGAAACTCCTAAGGTTTGACCTCATATTATATGGTTTTGGTAAATCTGAAGGAAAAAATCAACAGAAAATCTGATAGTGTGTATGGGGCTTTAGACTTGACAGGCTGTGAGGCGGGCGGCGGAGACGGGCAAAGAGTCATAGATTGCTGCCATTACTAGTAAAAAAAAAAATATGTCCCCGGATTTCATTTTAAAAATCTGGTCACCTTAGGTTAAATGGGTGCCTAGCCAGTGTTTGTGTGTACTGTGAGGTGCTTTAACTAAGGGAAGTGATGGATGTTATTTCCTGCTTTGCAGGCAAAGAAAATCCATCACTTCCTCCTGTCAGGATGGAGCTCGGCCTTGTTTACATATGCAGATTTCTATTCTGTGTGTTTTCCAGAAGATCAGCGGACATCCACTGACCAGCACCCGCTGAGCGGCTTCTGTTGTGACAAATCACAGCAGAAGCGGCACGCGCACACCCCCTACCCCGAAGTGCAGAATTACGTATATATAGGTGATTCTGCACAATGCGGCCGCCCTGTAGCAGTGAATCTGCTATAGGGCGGTCGGCAAGTGAATATATAATAGGCTGTTCATTTTCATTTTGTTATTTTTTTTTTGCTGGAGTTCTGCTTTAAGGTGATTAAACAATCATACATAATACACATTCAGTATCTCTGATCATCCCTGATCACCGCCACACCAGTCAATATGATAACACTGTACTGCGCTGGTGACAGTATATATAAAAAAAAAAAAAATTGAAAAAAAAAATATTTAATTTTTTAATTTTCCTAAAAAATTGTGACAAAAAATTACAACAAAAAACATTAATTTTCCTAAAAAATTGTGACAAAAAATTACAACAAAAAACTCACCTGGACTGACTACTTTCCAAAAAAGGGGTCATTTTGGGGGAATGTGTACTGTCCTGGCATTTTAGGGCCTCAAGAAATGAAATGGGCAATTGGTCTCTCAATCATTACAACTTTGACATCTATATAGACATAAACTTTCATTATGTTCAGAAACCCCACCTCAAGCATCCTTTTTCGGTGATACAAAGTTTCCTCCTGGACTTCATAGTTCTCCTGAATTTTCCTGGTGGTACAATAATGGCTTAATATTTTTAACAAATTTTATAGAAAACTCCTGAACTCTTTTTTTTATCTTTTTCATCCCTTCAAACTCCTAACAGGGAACATTGCAGGTTTCTCTAAATTAGACATTTCTATACCACACACTATAAAACATCTGGCATCTACCCCCTCTTTATACGAACAAATGTGCTTTAAAACTCCATGAGGAAGGGGCCTGATCTCAGAAAGTTATAGTCATTTGGTGAGTATGGATCCATGAAAAACTACCATATATGCAGAAATGGGAATCAGACTTTAACTTATCATTATCCTCAGATGATTGGGATGACTGTATAATAAATTTACGTAAATGTACAAGATCCCTCACAGTTCGTGAAACTGCCATGAAACCATCTGTACCTGATGGTACTTCATATCTACTAAGCTACACGCTACGTTCCCATCAGGCTCTCCTACATGTTTTAGAGGATGTTCCCCTCAGGGATCCTTCCCACCTATTTTTTGGGAATGTGAGAAAATATCCCATATTTTGCGTAAGTTGGAAAATGTTGCAAGCCTGTTCACCTCACCAGGGGCGGATCCAGGGGGGGGGCAACGGGGCAATTGCCCCCTCCGAGAAATGCAGGTGACTGAGAGCAGGGTGTGTGAGAGAGCCGCCGGGCGGCTCCGTGATTGAAAGAGCCGCTGGGCGGCTCCGTGGCTGAGAGAGCCGCTGGGCGGCTCCGTGACTGAGAGAGCCGCTGGGCGGCTCGGTGACTGGGGGAGCCGCTGGGTGGCTCGGTGACTGAGAGAGCCGCTGGGCGGCTCCGTGACTGAGAGAGCCGCTGGGCGGCTCGGTGACTGAGGTAGCCGCTGGGCGGCTCCGTGACTGAGAGAGCCGCTGGGCGGCTCCGTGACTGAGAGAGCCACTGGACGGCTCCGTGACTGAGAGAGCCGCTGGGCGGCTCGGTGACTGAAGGAGCCGCTGGGCGGCTCGGTGAATGAGGGAGTAAGTGAGGGAGCCGCCGGGCGGCTCCATAGGCGAGAGAGAGCCGCCGCTCAATGTGTTTGTGGGCGGGCTGCTGCCTGCTGGCCAATCAGGGAGCCGGTGGGCGGGGGAGCAGAGAGATGACATCATCTCTCACCGCC
Source organism: Lithobates clamitans (assembly GCA_037952925.1). Taxonomy (NCBI): domain Eukaryota; kingdom Metazoa; phylum Chordata; class Amphibia; order Anura; family Ranidae; genus Lithobates; species Lithobates clamitans. Next base: position 835,295 of record JBBGZY010001893.1, read on the forward strand.
CGGCGCCCGCCCTGCATCCCTGCAGTTCAACTTCCCCCCCTCCATGCAGGAAGCTGCGGCAGCAGAGAGATTACATTATCTCTCTGCTGCCTGTCTCTGAGACACAAGAGACCACCTTAGCAGGTGGCAAGTGACAGGCGACGTGGCAAGTGACAATCCGCAACATGTGGCAGGCGACGTGGCAAGTGACAATCCGCAACGTGGCAAGTGAAAATCTGCATCTGGTGACAGGCGACGTGGCAAGTGACAATCCGCAACGTGGCAAGTGACATGGCAAGTGACAATCAGCAACGTGGCAAGTGACATGGCAAATGACAATCCGCAACGTGGCAGGCGACGTGGCAAGTGACAATCTGCATCTGGTGACAGGCGACGTGGCAAGTGACAATCCGCAACGTGGCAGGCGACGTGGCAAGTGACAATCCGTACAGTGGCAGGCGACGTGGCAAGTGACATGGCAAATGACAATCTGCAACGTGGCAGGCGATGTGGCAAGTGACAATCTGCATCTGGTGACAGGCGACGTGGCAAGTGACAATCTGCATCTAGTGACAGGTGACGTGGCAAGTGACACACTCGGGGCTCCCACTGATTCTGCATTATGGTGAGTTAAACTATTTAATTTTTTAAAACAAAGTAATTATGGTAATAATGCGCTTCAATCATCCTGACACCATAACAACCATGGTGCCGTGATGATTGAAGCGCCAACACCAGCCATTTCCCCGATAAATGTACCCCAAAAAAATATATTTTCTGGCAGTGCCCCTCCCGAGACTAGACTAGACTTTTATTCACCCCTATACCAGATGTTCCTACCCCTTATATGAGACTTATTCATACCATTTGTGTGGCCATACGCTGGCGGATAGTCAAAGACTGGAAATCCGCTTCAGTCTCTATTACCCAATTAAAATCAAGAGTAAACTCCATTGGCCTTATGGAAAAAATATTCCACACTTTATACAACTCTATGAATTCCTATAACTTTAAATGGAACCCTTGGTTTAAACATGCTGAAGACTTCTTCTAGTTCACTGACAACTATATTTTTCAATGTGGATAATCTACATCTGACTAACCATTTACAGTTAAACACATCAATGTCATTTTTTTATATACAGTAATACCTTGGATTACGAGCATAATTTGTTCCAGAAGCATACTTGTAATCCAAAGCACTCGTATATCAAAGTGAGTTTCCCCATAGGAAATAATGGAAACTCAGAAAATCCGTTCCATAGCCACTGCTGGTCTTTGCAGTACTGTGGCTAGAGGTGTGGGCGTGCCGGTGTATGCAGTACCGCATGTAAAAAGGAGAGAGAGGAGCGCCACTAAGTAAAATCATTTATTGACCAATATAAAAACAAAATATCAAATTACATTATAGTGCAAAAAAAAGGAGGTCAATTTTGTTTGGGTACAGCGTCGCACAGCCGCGCAATTTTCAGTTAAAGCAACGCAATGCCGTATTGCAAAAAATGGCCTGGTCATTAAGGGGGTAAATCTTCCGGGGCTGAAGTGGTTAATGTGACAGCCTTAGTCGGTTGGGAAATGTCTCTACTAACTGCACATCTAGACCTTCAGCTGACTAGGGATGAGCTTCGTGTTCGAGTCGAACCCATGTTCGACTCGAACATCGGCTGTTCGATCGTTTGTCGAATTGCGAACAATATGGGCCGTTTGCGGCAAATTCGTGTGGCGCGTCACGGCCCATAATTCACTGCGGCATCGCAGTGCATTGCTGGCTGGTGATTGGCCAAGTATGCACTATGACCCGCATGCTTGGCCAATCACAGCGCCGTCGGTAGAGACAGCTGTAATTGACCAAAGCCAGGGTGGCTTTGGCCAATTATGGCTCAGGGAGTTTAGAACACGCCCCACACTATATAAGGCCGCCTGCACGGCGGCCCTGTGTAGTGTGTTCCGGCGTGCTTAGATAGACAGAGAGACAGTGTCATTTCATTTGAGTTAGCTAGATAAGGCAGGACAGTCCGTGAGTTAGCTGCACTTACAGTGTATTGTGTATATATATGCATCCCAGGTGTTGTGTGTATATATATATATATATATATATATATATATATATATATATATATATATATATATATATATACACTGTATTCAGTTTAGCTAGATCCGTTCCTGTTATCTTCCTACTGACAGGCAGGCTTGTCTTGTTACAGTATTTACAGCTACCTGAAGAAAATTTCTTTTGATCCTATTAGTACCACAGTCAGGCAGCTAGACTATTTACAGTTAGTGTAGTGCGTCCTCCTCACAGAGTTCAGTTAAAGCTACAAGTTAGTTTAGTGTGACCTCTGCACAGTGTTCAGCTAAAACTACAAGTTAGTGTAGTGCACAGTGTTCAGCTAAAGCTACAAGTTAGGGTAGTGCGTCCTCCTCACAGTGTTCAGCTAAAGCCACAAGTTAGTTTAGTGTGACCTCTGCACAGTGTTCAGCTAAAGCTACAAGTTAGGGTAGTGCGTCCTCCTCACAGTGTTCAGCTAAAGCTACAAGTTTGTGTAGTGTGTCCTCACAGTGTTCAGTGAAAACTACAAGTTAGTGTACCGCGACCTCTGCACAGTGTTCAGCTAAAGCTACAAGTTAGTGTAGTGTGTCCTCCTCACAGTGTTCAGCTAAACCTACAAGTTATTTTTTGCGAGTTCTGCACAGTGTTCAGCTAAAGATACCTGTAGAAGGTTGGCGGTGTTTTCCTGATCCTATCACTACCGCAGGCAGCGAAATAAGCTACAAGTTATTTTTTGGCGAGCTCTGCGCAGTGTTCACCTAAAGCTACCTCTTGAAGGTTGGTGGTGTTTTCCTGATCCTATCACTACCGCAGACAGCTAAATAAGCTACAAGTTAGTGTAGTGCGAGCTTTGCACAGTGTTCACCTAAAGCTACCTGTAGAAGGTTGGTGGTGTTTTCCTGATCCTTTCACTACGGCAGGCAGTTAAATAAGCTACAAGTTATTTTTTGGCAAGCTCTGCACAGTGTTCAGCTAAAGCTACCTGTAGAAGATTGGTGGTGTTTTACTGATCCTATCACTACCGCAGGCAGCTAAATAAGCTACAAGTTATTTTTTGGCGAGCTCTGCACAGTGTTCAGCTAAAGCTACCTGTAGAAGGTTGGTGGTGTTTTCCTGATCCTATCACTACCGCATATATATATATATCCCAGCTTAGTGCAGCTACAGGCCATTAGTATGTCTGGAAGGCCAACAAAGAGAGGCAGACAGTCACAAGCCAATAAAAGAGGGCAAGCAGGCTCTGTGTCTAGAGGCAACAGTGCTGGTCTTGGAGACGGTGCATCCTCATCAGCACGTGGCCGTGGGACACGCTTGGCCTTTTTTTCGGCAGCTGGCCGTGTTGAGCCGCAACATGCAGAAGACTTGGTCGAGTGGATGACCAAGCCGTCCTCATCCTCCTCATCCTCTCTCACCCATGCTCAGGGTACTTTGTCTGGCAAAGCAACGGCCTCTTCCCTCGGCTCAATGTCATCAGTGACTCCTTCCCTAGCCCTACCATGTCCTCCTGAGGAGTCCCTCGAACTGTTTGACCACAGTGTTGGGTACATGCTCCAGGAGGATGCCCAGCGTTTGGAAGGCTCTGATGATGATACTGAGCTAGATGAAGGCAGTAACGTGAGCATAGACAGAGGGGTTGCCCAAGAAGGACAGCAATCTGGCAGTCATGCTCCCCCTGCTGCAGCATACTGCCAGGTTTGCTCCAGTGATGAGGAGGGAGGGGATGATGAGGTCACTGACTCAACGTGGGTGCCTGATAGGAGAGAGGAGGAGGAGGAGGCATATCACCAACGAGGCAGGATGCCCTCCAGGGGCCAGCCTAAGGGCAGCACACTGACTGCATCACACCCCAAAGCTCCACATGTGCAGGGCGCTGCAGTCTCTGTGCGTTATTCAAAAAGTTCTTTGGTGTGGGCCTTTTTTGAGACAAGTGCATCAGATCGTATCGCTGCTATTTGCAACATATGTCTCAAGCGTCTCAAGGTAAGGTGCATATTACCGCTGACTCATGGTCCAGCAGGCATGGACAGGGACGTTACCTAAGTTTCACCGTGCATTGGGTGACTCTGCTGGCAGCTGGGAAGGATGCAGGACAAGGTGCAGTAGTGTTGGAGGTTGTTCCACCACCACACCTCCAAAATGCCACTACTAATGATTGTGACACACCTCTCTCCTCCACCCCCTCCTCTTCTTCCTCTATGGCCTCTTCCTGTGATTTGTCCTCGGAACCAGCGGTGCTCCGTAGGCGTTCAAGGGGCTACGCAAGTACGCAGGCCAAAAGATGCCATGCGGTGCTTGAGCTGGTGTGCTTGGGGGACAGGAGCCACACTGGGGCAGAGGTTCTGTCAGCTCTGCAGGGGCAGGTTCAAAGGTGGTTGACGCCATGCCAACTTAAGGCAGGAATGGTGGTTTGCGACAATGGCACCAACCTCCTCTCTGCCCTCCGACAGGGACAAATTACCCATGTACCCTGTTTGGCTCACGTTGGTGGTGCAGCGGTTCTTGGGCAGGTACCCGGGCTTACAGGATGTCCTGAGGCAGGCCAGGGAAGTCTGTTTGCATTTCCGCCGGTCATATAATGCCTAATTAGAACCGCCTAATCTGTGACATGCCCACCGGGTGGAACTCAATGTTGGCCATGCTGCAGCGGCTGCACACGCAGCAGAGGGCCATTAATGAGTACCTGTACGACTATGGCACCAGGACAGGGTCAGGGGAGCTTGTTTTTTTTTCCCCACGCCAGTGGGCCATGATCAGGGATGCGTGCACTGTCCTGTCACCATTTGAGGAGGCCACGAGTATGGTGAGCAGTGACAGTGCATGCATCAGTGACACTGTCCCCCTTGTCCACCTGTTGGAGCACACGCTGCTTGGAATAATGGACAGGGCACTTGAGGCAGAACAGAGGCAGGAAGAGGAGGACTTCCTTAGCTCTCAAGGCCCCCTTTATCCAGACAGTGTTCCTGCGTGCCCGCCGATCACACAGGAAGAGGACGAGGAGGAGGAGGATTGTGTCAGTATGGAGGTGGAGCCTGGCACTCAGCATCAGCAGCAGTCTTTAAGGGATCAGTCCCAAGAAACACATGGACTTGAACGTGGCTGGGAGGAGGTGGCTGCGGACCATGTCGTCCTTAGTGACCCAGAGGACTCCAGACCGAATGCCTCAGCAAACCTACGCTGCATGGCCTCCCTGATCCTGCAAAGCCTGTGTAAGGATCCTCGTATTCATGGTATCAAGGAGAAGGACCAATACTGGCTGGCAACCCTCCTTGATCCACGTTACAAGGGTAAGGTTGCAGACCTTATCTTGCCGTCGCAGAGGGAGCAGAGGATGAAACATCTTCAGGAGGCCTTGCAGAAAGGTCTGTGCAACGCATTCCCAGAGACTGGGAGGTTACAAACTCCTGTTTCTGGACAACGTGTTGCTGAGGCTTCCGTCAGTCAAAGAAGGAGCGAGAAGGTGGAGAAGGTGGCCGTCTGACCGATGCTTTCAGACAATTTTTTAGTCTGCAGCCACAAGGTATGATCGGTTCCAGCAACCATCGCCAGCGTCTGGTGCAGGAATACCTAGGGGCAAGATCTGACTTGAACATCTTTCCCACCGAAAATCCTCTGGGTTACTGGGTCTTGAGGATGGATCACTGGCCACAGCTTGCACAGTATGCAATTGAGCTACTGGCCTGTCCTGCATCCAGCATTCTTTCGGAACGCACATTCAGTGCTGCTGGAGGCTTTGTAACCAATCACAGGGTGCGTCTGTCCACCGACTGGGTCGATTGACTGACCTTCATAAAGATGAATCAGTCTTGGATCACCACCAGCTACCAAGCACCTGATGCTGATGTAACCGAATAATTTTTTTTGAAATCTCAGATCCCTTCAAAGACTGCCTATGCTGATGCTGAGTGAATATCCTGAGTAATTATCCTCTTCCTCCTCAATGATCATGCTGATAGCTTGTAAGAACATTTTTGGTTCTGGGCGCCGCCACCAGTGCCTAAGGCCCAATTTTTCAGCCCCTGTTTAACAGGGGCGTGTAATTACAATTTTTGGTGCAATACTTTGCAGCAGGGCTTGTTCCTGCATTCCAACTAGAGTTTCTGTGAGGGGTTGCAGTGTTGTGGCACCAGCACCAGTGCCTAAGGCCCAATTTTTCACCCCTTGTTTAACAGGGGCGTGTAATTACAATTTTTTGATGCAATACTTTGCAGCAGGGCTCGTTCCTGCGTTCCAACTAGGGTTTCTGTGAGAAGTTGCAGTGTTGTGGCACCAGCACCAGTGCCTAAGGCCCAATTTTTCAGCCCCTGTTTAACAGGGGCATGTAATTACAATTTTTGATGCAATACTTTGCAGCAGGGCTCGTTCCTACGTTCCAACTAGAGTATCTGTGAGGAGTTGCAGTGTTGTGGCACCAGCACCAGTACCTAAGGCCTAATTTTTCAGCCCGTGTTTAACAGGGGCATGTAATTACAATTTTTGATGCAATACTTTGCAGCAGGGCTCGTTCCTGCGTTCCAACTAGGGTTTCTGTGAGAAGTTGCAGTGTTGTGGCACCAGCACCAGTGCCTAAGGCCCAATTTTTCAGCCCCTGTTCAACAGGGGCATGTAATTACAATTCTTGATCTAATATTTCACAGCAGGGCCCTGTGAGGGCTTATAGTGTTGTGGCCACAACAACACCTAAGGCCCAAATTTCTGCTGAGTATATAGGGCAGGCCCCTACTTTCAAACATCCCTAGGAAGGGAAATTCTCTCCTGTAAGAGTTAATATGGGAAAAACATTTCTCCTTTCCACTGATGCTTTACCACAAATCCTTGTTTCACAAAAAAACCCAAATTTGTCAAAAAACATTTGTCATTGGGACAAAAAGTGAGGTGAAATTTTCTGAAGAGGAGCACAGACAGCAAAACAAATGTCCCTATGTTTTCCAAAAAGATTAAAAAAGATTTTTTGGCTGGAGCTAAACACGTTAAAAATGTACCCGTTCAAAATTACAAACAGATTCTACTTAACAACAAACCTACAATCCCTGTCTTGTTTGCACTGCCTGTATACTGCTGTTCAGAGTATATAGGGCCTGGTGGCCCCACACCTTTCCTTTTTTTTATTTGGGTGCGGGGTTCCCCTTAATATCCATACAAGACCCAAAGGGCCTGGTAATGGACTGGAGGGTACCCATGCCGATTGTCTCACTGATTTTCATCCATATTGCCAGGACCCGACATTACATTAAAGCCGCAAGCAGTTTTAAATTACTTTTTTTCCTTTAAAAAAGACATTTTGTGCGGGGACTGTTCTAAGCACGGGAAACACACGCCACTTTACAGGCATACTATAGACACCCCCCAGGTATGATATTTAAAGGAATATTTCACTTTTTTTTTTTTTACTTTAAGCATCATTAAAATCACTGCTCCTGAAAAAACGGCCCTTTTTACAACTTTTTTTTGCATTGATACATGTCCCCTGGGGCAGGACCTGGGTCCCCAAACCCTTTTTAGGACAATACCATGAAAATTAGTGTTTAAAATGAGCACTTTTGATTTCGAACGTTCGAGTCCCATAGACGTCAATGGGGTTCTAACGTTTGTGCGAATTTTCGGTCCGTTCGCAGGTTCTGGTCGGCTCATCCCTACATCCCTACTGCTGACCACACAGTAGTTGAAGGAGAAAATGTCCTTGCATGGTCTAGTCAGAGCCCAGACTTAAACCCCATTGAAAATCCATGCAATGACTTGAAGGTTGCAGTCCACAAATGGTCACCATCAAATTTAACTGAACTTGAGCAGTTCTGCAAAGAAGAGTGGGCAAATATTGCAAAGTCTACATGTGCAACGTTATCAGAGACATATCCCAACAGACTAAAAGCAAAATGTGGTTCAACAAAATACTGACATAAAGTGCGGGTGATCCTTTCTCAAACTCAGGGATTTTGTTTTTGATTTTTTTTTTCTGACATGTTGGGTGTTATATCATTCACTTGGAAGTTATTAGTTGCACTAGTAAATACAACTGGATAAAACACTGCAAAGCAACAAAATGTGTTTTTTTTGTTTAGGGGGGTGGGGGGTGATTATTTTCTATACCCACTGTAGCCTTGTGAATTGAGCCTAAATAATGTAGAGATAAGCCACATCCCTGGATTTATGGACCTTTGAAGAATATTTGGAAAAAAGATTGGTTAAACCACCACTATGTTTTAAAAATATCAATTCATAATCTTAGAGCAATCTTTCTCCGGGGTGCCTACTGGGTTCATCAGGGGTGCTATCCTCAGGTTCTGCTTGGTAACAGATACTGTACATACCCGATGCTTCCAGCTATACACACTCACCCTGCAAGACACTTCCTTGCTGCATCATGACCCACTTATCTGCCCACTGCGCTACCCACCACACAGGGAGTCAATCAGCAAGCAGATGATTCTGATATGCAGCACTAGAGAAGAGTGTGTATAAAAAACCTGTAAACCATGCGCTTACTCAATAGAAGTTATAAATGTGAGCAGCTAACACAACAAATAGAAAATTTGTAATAAATCATATACAACCAGGTGTAGCGCTAAAAAATGAGAAAGAAAATATTGCTATACCACATAAAATAGCAAGATAAATTGTGAAAAAAAATGGTGTTTTGTATATTTTATGTATATTTTATGTAAGGACTTGCATCAGCTTCCTCCAACCATTTCCTCTCCTTTCTATGAAGCAAGTACATCTGCTGCTAAGCTCTACGCTAGCCATCCGGATCCATCTTCGCCCCTTCTTCATTACATGTGGGTAATGTCCGTTGGTGTCCGAGCTTCCGTATGGAGAAGACTACTTTGGGATAGCAACGTTACAACTTCACCATTCACCAGCCCTTGGTATCTACCTTGGTATCCTACCTCCTTTGCGAGTGAGCAACCTAAGCCTGTTTGACCCATATAGCGTATGCTAGGTGGGTCCCAACTTTCTGGTAAGCCTCCAGTTATCTCGGGTGGTGGTTTCGCACAAGTGTCTGTCAGCACATGTTGGATTTTATTCCGAAATTTTCACGAGTATATGTTTTGGAATTCATCACCATTGCAACATTTATGTTCACCGCACCTGCATATTCAGTTTTGGACTTTATTGCCATTATTACATCCTGTCATCATTTTTGGTGACCCTAAGGCTTTATAACATGAGTGACTTTTATGTATGAATGTTCACAAAATATACAAAACACCATTTTTTTTCACAATTTATCTTGCTATTTTATGTGGTATAGCAATATTTTCTTTCTCATTTTTTAGCGCTACACCTGGTTGTATAGCACTAGAGAAGAGCTCTGATTGGCTACCAGATGGCTCAGCAGAAAGGCAGTAGTGCTGTTACAATAGATCTAGGATTCAGTGTCATTGTTAGTGGAGATCATGAAAGAAGTCATGTGGGTGATGCCAGGCTGCCCAGGGACCATATTGGTCAAATATAGAAACTTGTTGAAATAATTGTCCCTATATATGGCAGAACTATGCGCTTATTGATTAGCTATCCTTCCTTGCAGCACTGGGATCCTTGGTTCAAACCCCAACCAAGACACTACATGCATGGAGTTTATATGTTCTCGCTGTGCTTGGATGTACTCCAATTTCCTCCAAAAACATACTGGACGGCAGGAACTAATATGAATGTACAATATAAAAAGCACTGTATAAATTGTTGGTGCTATAAAATGACATGTAATAATAATATAGGGAAATTAAAGTCATCATGGGTAACTTTAGCCTAGTGATTGATCAAAATAGGTCTCGCTTGAAAATGCCTGGCAGTATAGAGGATTAACTGGAGTTATTTCCCTCCCATTGATGGTAAGTTACATTTACACTGGGGTTCCTATAGCATTTTGCATACTTTTAAAGGGTTCAATGACTGAGAAAAGATTGGGAGTTGTCTTAGAGGTTGGAAGAAAGGTTTAGTGTAGTACAAAACTTTTGGTAGCTAAATAGTACAATTTTTATACCAAAAAGAGGGACAACTGCACGAATTTGGACAGTCCCTGAAAGTGAGGGATGGTTAGGAGCTATGCATGTTCATGACCTCATTAAACTGCCAGGGGGCCCGTGAATTGAGAAAAGTCCAAAGTACAACGAATCTGCCGCTGGTTGAACCACTCAGTAGTTTTGGTGTAACCTATAGATCAGCCATTCTCAGCCAGGTTTCCATGGAACCCTATGGTTCCTCCAGAGATTGTTAGAGTTTCCTGGTGCTGTGGCTGAAAGACCTCCCACCTGATGGGGCATGAATGGTTCCATGTCCAACGCCACATAGCATGGCCAGCAGCAGGACACCACCAATCATTTTTCCTGTCTGAAACTGTGCCATTCTGACCACCAATGTAAGGGTGCATTCTTCCCTGTGACCAGCAATGTAAGGGACATTCTTTCCACTAAGAACCAATGTAAGGGACATTCTTCCCACTGACCACCAATGTACGGGGCATTGTTCCCACTAACTTCCATAATAAGGGGCATTCATCCCACTGACCACCAATGTAAGGAGAATTCCTCCCACTGACCACCAATGTAAGGAGCATTCCTCCCACTGACCACCAATGTAAAGAACATTCTTCTCACTGACCACCAATGTAGGGAGCATTCTTTCCATTGACCCCCATTGTAAGGGACATTCTTCCCACTGACCACCAATATAAAGAACATTCTTCCCACTGATCATCAATGTAAGGGGCATTTCTCCCACTGACCACCAATGTAAAGAACATTCTTCCCACTGATCATCAATGTAAGGGGCATTCTTCCCACTGACCACCAATGTAAGAAGCATTCTTCCCATTTTGACCACCAATGTAAGGAACATGCTTCCCGCTGACTACCAATGTAAGGGGCATTTTTCCACTGAACCCCAATGTAAGGAGCATTCTTCCCACTGACCACCAATGTAAGGAGCATTCTTTCCACTGACCTCAAGGTAATGGGCATTCTTCCCACTGACCACCAATGTAAGAAGCATTCTTCCCATTTTGGCCACCAATGTAAGGAACATGCTTCCCACTGACTACCAATCTAAGGGGCATTTTTCCACTGATCCCCAATGTAAGGAGCATTCTTCCCATTGACCTCCAATGTAAGGAGCATTCTTTCCACTGACCTCCAAGGTAAGGGGCATTCTAACGACCAATGTAAAGAATATTTTTCTCACTGATCACTAATGTAAGGAACATTTTCATCACTGACCACCATTGTAAGGTGCATTCTTGTTACCAACCTCCAATATAAGGGGCATTTTCCACTGAACCCCAATGTAAGAGGCATTCTTCCCACAGACCACCAATGTAAGAAACATTCTAACCACCAATGTAAAGAATATTTTTCTCACTGACCACCAATGTAAGGAACATTTTCATTGCTAACCAGTGACCACCATTGTAAGGGGCATTCTTTCCACTGACCACCAATGTAAGGAACATTTTCATCACTGACCACCATTGTAAAGGGCATTCTTTCCACTGACCATCAATGCAAGGGGGGCAGTCTTCCCACTGAACACCAATGTAAGCGGCATTCTTTCCATTGACCTCCAATATAAGGAGCATTCTTCCCACTGACCCCTGATGAATTCAATTTAGCCAGGGGTTATCTGAGACCTAAAAACTATTTCAAGGGTTCCTTAGGGATGAAAAAGTTGAGAAAGGGTGTTGTAGATACCACTGGCAAGAGTCTGGAGATATTTACGGTCTGGGTTCTATGACATGAAAAATCTATACTACAGAAACCTTTTTCTGGACCACACTGTTCTTTTATTTTAAAAAGTCACGAAAACATAATGTACTTTCCATGACCTACGGGTGCATTGATCTTACACCATACGATCCATGACACAAGTCAGTAGTTTGGTGCAGTTTCATGCACTCCTACATGCTCAGGTCTCCCCATAGAATTTTGGGAGTGATGTCATCACACAGATCTGGCTGAATATTGCTACAAGACACATCCTACTTCTCAGACTCAGCTGCCTCTCGATGTGACAGCGTAAGCTACTCATTAAGAAACCCACACTGAAAACTTCCTCCAAACTCTCTCATTAGCAGGTGTAGTCAGTCTTCTCTCTCAGCTGATGAAAACATGCTAACAAAGTAAGTTTTATTTTTATTATTCTTCTATGGAGTTTGTTATAGGACTATGGTGTATTGTTTGCCCAAAATAGCTGAGTTTTTCACATTATTAGACCATAACTCTGCATAGGAGACAGATTCAATACACATTTCAGAAAGTCTTTTTAAGTGGTCCATGCTGTTCTTGTTCCAATATGCCTATACAGGCTCTTGAAGTATTTATGATACCCAGTGAGAGTGTCCACATTCTGCTGGCTGCCTGGAAACGTGTTTTTCGCTATCTCTGGTTTTGCAGGAATGATTTTGGGATTTTTACATAGAGGTGCTGTGTTTATAAGTACATTCGATTCCTAACTATGAAACGTATGTTTTATGAGAAAGCCAGTTATCTTACTATCTTGCCAAACCCTTTCAAATTATAGAAGACCTGGAATTATTCAAGCAAGCTAGGCTAATAATTTTAGCATGCCTTGCAGTGATCAGACAAGGACTGGGCTGTGTAGGTCATCATTAATGAGGGTGATGATCCATGCTTCCATCCTTTGGTCCCGGCTTATATTGGCAAACAAAAGTTTTCCCAACTTTTTAGAGAAAAAGGAGTAGAAACTTGTTTCTGAGCATTTCCCACAGAGAAACATAGAAAGTGACAATGAAAAAGCTCATTTGGTCCATCAAGTCTACCCCCTTTTTATTTATTTTTTAACATTTGGGGTATATTTTTTTATTTTATTTTTTTGTTTCACCTTTTTTGTCTATAATAATATAGACTTTTATTTGTTCCATTCGGATCTGTGCTTTTGTGGGTTTTTTTTAACCTTTATGCCCGAGTATAGACGACCTAAATTTATCCCAATTGTGTTTTTTTTTTCTTTATCCAGCCACTACATTACATTTTGTTTTTTTGTCCATAATAGTATAGACTTATGTTTATTCCATTTGGGTTTGTTCTTTTATGGGTTTTTTTTATCTTTTTGCATGAGTATAGACCTTTTATCCCATTTTGTCTTTTTTCTTTTTTTATTATTATTTTTTTTAATCCAGCCAGTATATTATACCACTGATGAACAGGTGGCTATAGCCAACATTTTATTTTACCAATCAAAGTTTTCAAGTCTATACCAGGTTCAATTATTCTCACAAACCACAGTTGGATGCATCCAATTGGCAAGTGCCAGGGTCCTGTAATGACGTTGCCTAAATCGAATCCTGATCCCACTAATATGCCTGGTGTGAGAACCCATATTCGTTACTGTTTATTGTGGTAGTACAATGGCTAGGTCTTGTAAATGCATAATACCCTCAAACTGCAATAGGCACCATCGTTGGGGCAAGCAGGAAAAGTCCCTATTGCTGGTGTTGGTGACCTTTGTGGCCAAAATTGGATAAGGCAGTATTATGGTGGTCTTACATAGCTAGACTATTTGATGACAAAATAATTGATAACTGCCTACTTTGACAATTGGCTAGGGCAATGGCTAGGAGGTCTTGTAAATGCCTAACAATACCCTCAAACTGCAAAAGGCGCCATAGTTGGGGCAACCCGCAAACGTCCCTATTACAGGTGTTGGTGGCCTTTGTGGTGAAAATTGGATAAGGCTGGTAAATTTATGGTGGTCTTACATAGCTAGACTATTTGATGAAAAAATAATTGATAATTACCTACTTTGACAATTGGCTAGGGCAATGGCTAGGAGGTCTTGTAAATGCCTAACAATACCCTCAAACTGCAAAAGGCGCCATAGTTGGGGCAACCCGCAAACGTCTCTATTACCGGTGTTGGTGGCCTTTGTGGCGAAAATTGGATAAGGCTGGTAAATTTATGGTGGTCTTACATAGCTAGACTATTTGATGACAAAATAATTGATAACGGCCTACTTTGACAATTGGCTAGAGCAATGGCGAGGAGGTCTTGTAAATGCATAACAGTACCCTCAAACTGCAATAGGCACCATCATTGGGGCAACCCGCAAAAGTTCCTATTACTGGTGTTAGTGGCCTTTGTGGCGAAAATTGGATAAGGCTGGTAATATTATGGTGGTCTTACATAGTTAAACTATTTGATGTCAAAATAATGGATAACTGCCCACTTTGACAATTGGTTGAGTATCTAACGTACCCATGAATACTTCTGTTTGGCTTGATAAAATATTGTCTTCTCGTAGAATGCCTACACTTTATATCCGATACAAAACGTCTGTTCTCCATTGTTACAGTTCAGTTGATTTCCCAGATAATGTAATGCTCAGAAGATGTTCAGCTTTCTTCCACCACCAGTTCTACAGACTTTTACAGAAGGACTAAACATGGCGCTCCAGTTTTACCGTGTGGCCCTATACAGTAGCAGGGGTTTAGTAAGTACCCCCTTATATGTGGCATTTGGTCTTTAGTAGCCCCTGTAGTGCTTTTAATAATTGCCAGTACACCTAAAAGTGTGTAAAATGGTTTCTAAGGGGCCCATTATATATTTTAAATAACTGCAATGTGTTTGCTCCAATTTATTTCTACAGACTTTTATCATTGCTTATTCATTACAGAGAATTCATTTGTTGAATTTACGGCAAGCAAAACTAAAAGCTTTGTTGCTTGGTGCAAAACACATTGCTGTGTACGGACAAATTTCTTTGTTGTTGTTAAATCTAAGTGTACAAATTACTAATTTATTGGCTGTGGTGGACATCACCTCACTGGAGGCCCTCGATATCAAACTGCGTGAAATAACAACTGCCTATAATACCCCACATCAATGCATAAGCTTGCTGCTTACATTCAATTAGCTGTCATTTTTCGGTAGAGCTTTGAGTCTTGTTGCTTGCTGTGAGCTGTACAAAAAAACCTTCTTTAGGACACATTGATGAAGAAGTACATTTTTTTTTTTTAACTTATTCAATAGTAGTTTTTGAACTTACAAGCATCTACTGTTTTGGTCACTTTCAAAGGGAGCAAGAACTGTGTTCAATGGATACAGAACACAAACTGGCCGAATGTCTGCCAGGAACGGCAAAGATTTGCACATCCCAATAAAAAAAAACTTGAATTGCCAACAAAAGTTTGGGATTGTTAAAAAACATATTGTCCACGAGAAGAAAAACCCTGCTTAATGGCGTGACTTTGGGTCTAGTAGATAATTATCGATTATACTAGAGACTTCGGACCTTAGAGTAGATCCAGGGGCCTTTTATTACCGTATTTTTTTACAAAACATGTTGCCATGCTAGAAAGTATCTGAGTCAGAGGCTGTTGATATAGAATGACAGGGCAGCTGCCGAAGTTATGAAAGCCTAGAGTTTAGAAAAGGGTATGAAAAATGTAATTTAATAAGGCCATACACGTTGCTACAAACCATAGCATCCAATTAGCTTTCAGTTTTAATGCAGACAAATAATAAAGCCTCTATATTTGTATTTAATTGCAGCTTAGAATACGATGAAATTGAAGCACTCTTTTATGCAATGCATAGCTGTGCTAAATTGACTGTAAGTGGACCAGGCCTAAAAAGCGAAAGATGACTGTTGACTGCTGCTATAGGTTAGACCAGGCCTTTTCTGGAACTTTTTGTTTACAAGTTTAAATTTGTATTTTTTGCCAGAAAATTACTTAGAACCCTCAAACATTATATATATATATATTTTTTAGCAGAGACCCTAGAGAATAAAAAGGCAATTATTTACAATATTTTATGTCACATCGTATTTGCTTAGCAGTCTTTTAAACACAATTTTTTTTTAAAAAAATACACTTTTTTTAAATTAAAAAAAAACAAAACAGTAAAGTTGGCCCAATTTTTTTGTGTGATGTGAAAGATGATGTAACGCCGAGTAAATAGATCACTAACATGTCACGCTTTAAAATTGCGCAATTTAAAATTGCGCAACGCTCATGGAATGACGACAAACTACGGTACTTAAAAATCTCCACAGTCCACTCTTAAATTTTTTTTACAGGTTACCTGTTTAGAGTTACAGAAGAGGTCTAGTACTAGAATTATTGCTCTCACTCTAACAGTCGCATCGATACCTACCTCGCATGTGTGGTTTGAACACCGTTTACATATGTGGGTGCAACTTACGTATGTGTTCGCTTCTGCACGCAAGCACGGATAGACAGGGCGCTTTAAAAAAAAAAATGTCTTATTTATTTTACTTTTAATCTTTACACTGTTCCTTTATTTATTTTTTTATCACTTTCATTCCTATTACAAGGAATGTAAACATCTCTTGTAATAGAAATAAGCATGACAGGTCCTCTTTATTGAGAGATCTGGGGTCAAAAAGACCTCAGATCTCTCGTTTACCTTTAAAAGCAAAAAAAAAAAAAAATAATAATAATTTTGCCTTTAAGGGTAAAAAAAATCATCACTTTAAGGCCGAGAAGTGACGTCAGACCTCGTTACGGTCCTCCAAGGACATACAGCCAAGTGGGGGCCATCTTGTCCTCATTCGGCTTCCTGCCCAGGCATCCGGCAAATCGGATTGTCTCTGGGCTAATGGACAGGACCGGTAAACTTGGAGATGACTGGGAAGCGGCAGGAGGGGGGGAGCACCTCTCCCGCCTCCTCTAAAAGTGATCCTTAGGCAAATTTGCTGCTGGGACCACTTTTATCAGACGCAGAATCACCCACAGTACAAAAAAGTACCGGGATTATGACAGCTAGCTGCTGCCACACCGACAGTATTTAATGTCAAAATAATGATGTAAATGTACTGTGGGCGGTTGTCAAGTGGTTAATTTGTAGTGAAAATCATAGAAGATAAATTGCTTATTTGAGAAGACCTGTGTGTCTCTATATTGTGCCAATAAATTTCACTCTTATTTTTATGGTTGCTGGCTGATTTACCAGGATCATGGCAATGAATTGCCTACAGCATTTAAAAAAAACCTTTTATTGTGTAGTAGAGGCTATAGGAATTTGACTAAATAGTATGCCATATCTCTCACATAATAAGTACAAGAAAAAAGTTTTTTTGGTAGGATTTCTTGGATCACAGTCCACTTCTTCGGAATCAGGAGCAGGTTTTGGAGATATTTAACAACAGCTCTAGAACATTTAAAAAAATAGAAACAATTAGTTTCCATAAATCCAAAATCATTTAAAGTGTTTGCTGCTGTCCTGGATTGGGGTCCCCTCTTGAACCCTCTAGGCCAGTGGTCATCAACCCTGTCCTCAGGGCCCACTAACAGGCCAGGTTTGCAAGATAACTGAAATACATCACAGGTGATATCATTTGTGGCTCAGTGATTGCAGTATTCTAGTCTGCATCTCCCCAAGGTAATACATAAAACCTGGCCTGTTAGTGGGCCCTGAGGACAGGGTTAATGACCACTGCTCTAAGCTATTGCAATGCCCCCAGTGGTCTTTGAGGTAACTGCGGTCTTCATATAGGCGCTTTAAATGATTTTGGATTAATGTAAATTCATTGTTTCTATTTTTTTTTTTTTACATGTTTTTAATTATCCCCATTACCTGCTCCTGAAGAATTCGACTATGATCGAAAAAATTATATGAATTTGTTAGTTTGGAGATAACTAAATTACATGTTTTTATGGGAATTTTCAGTACTTTTGTAACAAAGTTGTTGAAATTTTAATTTTCTTTGTGTGACTTGTGCCTCAAAAATCGAGCCCAAAAAACTTTTTTTTTCTTTTTGTACTTTTTACTGTGTAATAACTGGACAATAAATAGGATAGATATGGATCCTTTGGTTGAAGCCCCGACAATATAAATAAAATAACACACTGAGCTGAAAATCTGTTGTTAAGGGGACCTGTCTTCTAATATTGCAAATGGCAACAAAAAAAAAAATGAAAGGGCAATATCAAAAATCAGTGAGCGTCCTTGTAAATCGGTAATGGTTGGTGTCTATGATACCATGCAAGTAGGAATGATTGAATCAGGGGAATTGCAGATTCATTGTTTGTTATTCTCTTGAGTATTTGCTTGTAGGTCTGTCTGATGATAATTTCTAAATGGTAAGATTTGCAATTTGCCTAATCCTAATAGCTATTTCTTTTTCAATACTATAGCAAAAAAAGGTGTTTGCTATGGATGTTTCTTATTTTGCTAGGCATTGGGGTTTTTCTGCTTGGCTTAAGGCAATTTGATATTATTTAATGGTCCGTGCAACAATGATATTTTAGTTACAAGTGGAGATATGTGGGTGAAGTTGGCCCTTGGCGTCTTATATGTCTTTTATATGTCTCCAAGAGTGCCATAATTCTCAGCTTTGTTCCTGTCCACCTGGGAGTTCTGCGTGTTCCAGCCCCCCTTGTTATATTGTCTATAAACTTAAATAAATACAATTCTAGCAGGGCTGATGAGAACCCCTCATAATGGGCACAGCAGGTCTGCAGAACGCAGTTTAGAGATCTCACTAACAGAATTTCCAAGAGATATAAGAAAAAGTCAGGTGGTTCAATTCTCAAGCATCTATCAAAAACTGAAATGCCAGTTCTTAGTGAACTTACCCTTTAATATTAAAAACAGGGTTTATTTAAATATAAAATAAAAAAAAAATGAAATAGGGTTTCATAAAAGAAACGAATACTGTACATGGTTTCCTGGGCAAATGCCAGTTGGCCCCTTTAGATACCTAATTGCTGCTGCCAGTTAAAAAATGTGTCCAAGAGGAAACCAATAAATGAATGAATGTTCCAGGCTGATGGATTACATTACTTTTTAGCAAATGTTGCATTAAACCTTATCTCTTGTAGTTTCATATTATGTACTTATTGGCATTTGGTATCATACTTAACATTTTAGACATTCGGGGAGTTTAATATGGTTCAATTTAGAGATAATATCCAATTGTTGGCTATAGGGTCTATGTATTAATGTTTTCACCCAAGATTTATAGAACTTTCACTCACCTGAATGGAAAGAATCCTGGGTGAAAGCTGTGTAAATCTTGGACAAAAATATTGATAAACCGGCCCCTATGTGTTATTTATCATACTGATTCCCATTTTTACCAATTGACTGATATTTTCAGAGTGAGCCTATACTCTGGTGCGGGCACAGAATACATTTCCAAGCCGCTTTTTATACATTTATGTACATTCAGGGCTATCATATTATCGTATTAGTTAATTACTGTTTGCTTGCAATACTTGCTTTTTCTGTAAAAGGCAATTGCTTAGTTTTGATGCAAAAGAATTGCATTATGCACTCAACCTCACACATGTTCAATTTTTTGGGTGTTTAACGCAGTGTACTGCACTTGTTTTTTAAAGCAGAGATTGATTATCATTAAACTGATATCCGGCGACACACAATAAATTGAATACAGACATGGTACATACCCCATACGCCCTAAATCTTATTTTTGTAAAATGTATAAAGATTGGAAGATTGGAGACCTTCCTTGGCAGTGCTCCTCGCCCTCAACAATCGTCACATTTTGAAGGGTCCAACAAACCCAGGATCCCTTTGATGAGAGCAGAAAACCCATCCCAACAGGTCCAGCATTACTTCTTAATTGACAATGAGAGATTTGACACACACACACACAAAAACGTATTGAACATCAGCCATGGTCACTTATACACCCAAAACTTATCACAAGCCCCACCAAGAGACTTTTGTACTAGGTTATTATTCTTTATATTGTATTTATGAGTTTAAATCTCTCTTTTTTTACTTATATATTATAAAAAGAGTGTACAATATAAAATAAGATAACTAAGGAAAAATAGCAATGTGTACCAGGTAAACTGCATTTTGTTCATCAGCTGGACCGCTCGTGAGCATTGACACTGGGTACAAATATAGCAAATTGAAGTGATCCTAGAGCAGGAGCTCTTATCCTTTTTACAACTACAGACTCCAATTTATTGCCCAATATGTCCTCATACCCGTCATCATCATCAACAGTCCTATTGAGGACCAATATGACGTCAGAAGATGTCAATAGCTTGGTTTTACTTTATATATGGATAGATAAGGACAAAAGAGTGGAAAGAGATTTTATAGATTATATCATTTATATAAAAAAGGCAAATCACAAATACACAAAGCTAGCTATAGCCAGTGAGATTTTTGCTGTTGTTTTTTGCAATCAAAGCATGGAATTGAGGTCTAGTTACTGACGATGTTACCCACGTTAGGTAGATTTCTTTTTAGTTTAATTTAAGGTTCGTTAAGGTTGGCAGCCTGTTTCAAGATTTTTTGATCTTTCAAAGGACCAGTTCCATACCTTCATCATTTGGTTCTCATACCACCAAGGGGCATGGATAGCCCCAATTAAGAACCCAACAGAAAAATTCGAAGTCAACAGCACTCCAAGTAAATGTGTATAAAACTCGCATTTATTGTGAAGACCATGTCATATAAGAACAAGAATTCTGCCACTTCTTCTGTGTCTTCTATAAATCTTTACAAAGAATGTGAGTTTAATACACATTTACTTGGATTTACTTGGCGTACTGGTGGCCTTGCATTTTACTGTCTGATTTAGAGTGGCACCATTCGTTGCAATCACTTCAAGTATCCATGATCATCCAAAGGTTAAATACTGTGAGGAAGTGCAGCTTTAAAATTTGGGCTTTCTCCCAGTTAAGAACCCCTTTCTTAGAGCACCTTATTACTCCCATGGGGTCAATACCTCTAATAATAGAATTCACTATACAGTGCATCGGAAAACGTTTTCCATATTTTGTTCTGTTACAGGTTTATTTCAAAAAGGATTAAATTCATTATTTCCCTCAAAATTCTACAAACAATACCCCATAATGACAACGTGAAAGAAGTTTGTTTGAAATCTTTGAAAATTTATTAAAAATAAAAAGAGAAAAAATCACATGTACATAAGTATTCACAGCCTTTGCCATGACACTCAAAATTGAGCTCAGGTACATCCTGTTTCCACTGATCATCCTTGAGATGTTTCTACAACTTGATGGGAGTTTACCTGTGATAAATTCAGTTGATTGGACATGATTTGGAAAGGGAACACACCTGTCTATATAAGGTCTCACAGTTAACAGTGCATGTCAGAGCACAAACCAAGCCATGAAGTCCAAGTAGCTGTCTGTAGACCCCCCGAGACAGGATTGTATCTAGGCAGAGATCTGGGGAAGGGTACATAAAAATTTCTGCAGCATTGAAGGTCCCAATGAGTTTGGAACCACAGGGACTCTTCCTAGAGCGGGTTGCCCAGGGAAACTGAGTGATCGGGGGAGAAGGGCCTTAGTCAGGGAGGTGACCAAGAATCCCATGGTCACTCTCTCCAGCGTTTCTCTGTGGAGAAAGGAGAACCTTCCAGAAGAACAACCATCTCTGCAGCACTTCACCAATCAGGTCTGTATGGTAGAGTGGCCAGACAGAATGGCAAGTGTCTTGTCTGGAGGAAACCAGGCACCGCTCATCACCTGGCCAATACCATCCCTACAGTGAAGCATGGTGGTGGTGGCATCATGCTGTGGGGAGACTACTCAGGATCGGGGGAAATATAAATACAGCAATGTACAGAGACATCCTTGATGAACCTGCACCAGAGAACTCTAGACTTCAGACTGTGTTGAAGGTTCATCTTCCAACAGGACAGCAACCCTAAGCACCCAGCCAAGATAACAAAGGAGTTACTACGGGACAACTCTGTGGTTGTCCTTGAGTGGCCCAGCCAGAGCCAAGACTTAAACCCGATTGAACATCTCTGGAGAGATCTGAAATTGGCTGTGCACCAATGCTCGCGGTCCATCCTGATGGAGCTTGAGAGGTCCTTCAAAGAAAAATGGGAAAAACTGCCCAAAAAAAGGTGTGCCACGCATGTAGCATCATACTCAAAAGACTTGAGTCTGTAATTGGTGCCAAAAGTGCTTCAACAAAGTATTGAGCAAAGGCTGTAAATACTTATGTACATGGGAATTTTTTTTTTCATTTTTTATTTTTAATAAATTTGCAAAGATTTCAAACAAACCCTTTCACGTTGTCATTATGGGGGATTTTTTGTAGAATTTTGAGGAAAATAAGGAATTTCATTCAGTTTGGAATAAGGCTGTAACATAACAAAATGTGAAAAAAGTGCAGTGAGAACACAACTGCACAGTGGAGTGATTGTCCCATCCACATTGAATGTGTGGACGGGGAAGCAGTACTTTTCTTTTGTTCAACCACATAGTTGAACAAAAAAAAAAATGTATAACGTATGTCATGCCTAAGAATGAGTTCCTTCGAAGTCAAGCCAAAGGTATCTTTTTTTTTTTTTTTTTTTTGGCTGCATTTGTTTTTTTGTTCTGGGATAAGAACACTTTCTGGAGTTCAGCTTTAACTCATAAACTCATAGAGTTGGTGGGAACTCATATGTTATCTAATTAATGAGCTAATAAATGTGCAAATGTGAGAGTGCCTGTCCCTAAAAAGAAAAGAAAATGCAAATAAATAAATAATTACACATTTGAATTAGTTTCATTATAAATGTAATTAAATAAAATGCA
The DNA here is from genome assembly GCA_037952925.1 of Lithobates clamitans. Lineage (NCBI taxonomy): Eukaryota > Metazoa > Chordata > Amphibia > Anura > Ranidae > Lithobates > Lithobates clamitans. Next base: position 857,845 of record JBBGZY010001893.1, read on the forward strand.
GGTACGTAGCTCTGAATAAGGCATAAAGCTTGCGCTCTGTCTGGAGTTCTCCTTTAATAATCAGAAATGGGAAGCTTTCTATAGACACAGGTTGTTTATGGTTGTGCTCCTTCATGCGTTTAGAGCTGGAGTCCCAGGCGTGTTTTCAGTATCACTATTACTTTCTCAGCAGTCTGTTTTCTTCTGATAAACCCCAATTGCAAATTTGTTTTACTCAGCATCCTCCTCAGCCCCCAGTGATAGGCAAGGAAACCCCCTTAGAGCCCCAGTTCCAGTCTACAAGCAGCCATTGTGTAGAATGTGTTCATATTGTATTCAGAAAGAAAAATGTACTGTAAAGAATCCCCCTTCAATAACACAGGCTGTGTAAAAGTTAAACCTCATTGGCTACAGTTTTATACTAAACTACTTGTGGTCATTTAGAACCAATCAGGACTCTGCATTGCATTCTGGATTTTTTTCATCAAGTTTCATGCAACGGTTTCATATTTTCTTTAGCGCCTTCTAATGCTGTCTGTGCATTTAACAATGTCTTGTGCAGCCAGCTTGAGAAATGTTACCCCCAAAATTCCATATTCCTCATATGTGCCTGCTGTACCATGTACTTGTACAAAAAAGTATCCTGTTCTCTTTGCATTGCTTCCATTGCATGAAATCTCTGGTGATCCTGCCAGCCTCTCTGCTTTCCTGTTTCAAGCTGACCGCGCTGGACGTTAGAGCACATCTATCCCAGTGTGACCAGTTTTCTGGCTGTGCTGGGAGAATAGCCTGTCTGTTCTCCAATGATCAGACTTCTGCTGGCATGCCTCCGTACAGTCATTCACTAGAGTGATCAGTGTACTGCTGTTTCTCCACCCCCATCCCTCCAAGCCCCTTATGCAGCTGAGGACAGAGATCATTTATAAAAAATATATACATACTGGACATGTACTTATATATACATTTATATGTACTTATACACATACAGCTTTACAGTTATAAAGGCTATAACTTTATTAATATCTGAGCCTGCTCCAATGTTTTTTTTTCTATTTATTACAGGTATTTATATAGCACCGACAATGTATACAGCACTTTACATAGTGTACATTCACATCAGTCCCTACCCTCAAGGAGCTCACAATCGAAGGTCCCTATTTCACATGCATACTCACATACCATGTGACCTACCAGATATTACCCTACCAGTATGTCTTTGAAGTGTGGAATGAAACCCACACAAGCATACAGGAAACATGCAAACTCCATACAGGTAGTGTCCTGACTGGTTTTCAATCCAAGGACCCCAGTGCTAAGTGCTAAGCCACTGTGTTGGCTATGATGGTACCTACAGTGCCTTGAAAAAGTATTCACACCCCTTGAAATTTTCCACATTTTGTCATGTTACAACCAAAAACGTAAATGGATTTTATATGGATTTTATGTGATAGACCAGCACAAAGTGGCACATTATTGTGAAGTGGAAGGAAAATGATAAATGGTTTTCAAATTTTTTTACAAATAAATATCTGAAAAGTGTGGCGTGCATTTGTATTCAGCCTTCTGAGTCAATACTTTGTAGAACCACCTTTCACTGCAATTACAGCTGCAAGTCTTTGGGGATGTCTCTACCAGCTTTGCACATCTAGATAGTGAAATGTTTGCCCATTCTTCTTTGCAAAACAGCTCAAGCTCTGTCAGATTGGATGGAGAGTGTCTGTGAGCAGCAATTTTCAAGTTTTGGCACCGATTCTCAATTGGATTTAGGTCTGGACTTTGACTGGACCATTCTAACACATAAATATGCTTTGATCTAAACCATCCCATTGTAGCTCTGGCTGTATGTTTAGGGTCGTTGTCCTGCTGGAAAGTGAACCTCTGCCCAAGTCTCAAGTCTTTTGCAGGCTGGGGATGGTGTGTTCAGGGCGATGTTTAGTATTAGTTTTCCGCCACACATAGCTTTTTGCTTTTAGACCAAAAAGTTACATTTTGGTCTCATCTGACCAGAGCACCTTCTTCCACATGTTTGCTGTGTCCCCCACATGGCTTCTTGCAAACTGCAAATGGGACTTCTTATGGCTTTCTTTCAACAATGGCTTTCTTCTTGCCACTCTTCCATAAAGGTCAGATTTGTGGAGAGCACGACTAATAGCTGTCCTGTGGACAGATTCTCCCACCTGAGCTGTGGATCTCTGCAGCTCCTCCAGAGTTACCATGGGCCTCTTGGCTGCTTCTCTGATTATTGCTCTCCTTGCCTGGCCTGTCAGTTTAGGTGGATGGCCATGTCTTGGAAGGTTTGCAGTTGTGCCATACTCTTTCCATTTTTCGAATGATGGATTGAACAGTGCTTTGTGAGATGTTCAAAGCTTAGGATATTTTTTTATATTCTAACTCTGCTTTAAACTTCTCCACAACTTCATCCCTGAACGGTTTGGTGTGTTCCTTGGCCTTCATGATGCTGTTTGTTCTCTAAGGTTCTCTAACAAACCTCTGAGGGCTTCACAGAACAGCTGTATTTATACTGAGATTAAATTACACACAGGTGGACTTTATTTACTAATTAAATGACTTCTGAAGGCAATTGGTTCCACTAGATTCTAGTTAGAGGTATAAGAGTAAAGGGGACTGAATACAAATGCATCCACACTTTTCAGATATTTATTTGTAAAAAATGTTGAAAACCATTTATCATTTTCCTTCCACTTCACAATTATGTGTTACTGTTTTGGTCTATCACATAAAATCCCAATAAAATACATTTACGTTTTTGGTTGTTACTTGACAAAATGTGGAAAATTTCAAGGGGTGTGAATACTTTTTCAGGGCACTGTATAATCTGATCTTCCCGCCACCGTCATTGAATTACACTCATAACGAATGTAGTTTGTGAGTTGTATGACTAAGCAGAGCATACAAAAAAATGGGAAAAAGATACAAACTCCATGCAGATAGTATCCCTTGTGGGATTTAAACACAGAACCCCATTAGCCACTTAACCACCATGTCTTCTGTCTCCTGTCTTCCGGTGTGGTACATGCTGTTCTTGGTCTTATCAGTATTCAGTTTGATGGCTTGAAGCCCAAATGCAGCTTAAACATATATTCCCGTAATGCAGTCAGGCTACATATACAATAATAATGTTCAGGTTTTTTTTTTCCTTTTTTTTTCCTTTTACTTACTTTGTGCTACAGCCCAGAATTGACATCCCCTGCTCCAGAATCAGACATTTGCTCAAGAGAGAGCACAATGGTCTCTAGTGGAACAACATGTTTCGTACCCACTGCTCCAATCAACTCAGAGAGTATTAGGGGCACTGTGTTGGCTGCATTTGACCTGCTTTGCTTTGTATTGCATTTCTTTGGACAGAGAAGAGTTGCATTTACATTGCCAGTAAAGCAAGTGAAATGCAGCTTTTTGGGTTCAAACACGTTTGGTCATTGCGGCATTGATTGAAACAGTTTACAACAATGCCTGTGTACACAAGTCCTTGGACTGAATACTGAGACTCCCATTTTCTGATGATAGCCCTTTTTCTCTGGGAATCCTAGTCTTAATCAGGCTAATAGATGGCAACTGCCTACCATAGTAAGCATTAGAAGGGAGGTTACCGGTGAGATAGGATATATACAGTATCTACCTATTGTGCCACCTTAATGAATTGGTTTAATGATGCTATGATGGATTTCCAATGTTTATTCTAAATCACTGAAGACCTTTTTTAAAGTAAAATACGGTATTTGAGAAGGGGCTGTAACACTTTCTCTGCAACTAAGCCACTTGTTTTTCCTATGGTTAAACTCCGGCAGCAGGTGGGAGGAATACTCTATATATAACTCAATTCTAAGAACACGAACAGCAAATGATGAAACCCACCAAATTCTTTCATATGTTTAACAGGCCCTCCTTATAGTGCGTTTTACTGTCACTTCATCCAGTGCTCTATAGCACATCGAACAAGGCTCAGTAATAGAACAATGATTTCTGATTGGTGGCCAGGAGTTGTCATTGCTTAAGACAATAAATATTTTAAGTATGATGCTATTAATAAAGAGTCAGCCCACCCTAAATGGATAGATGCTGGTGTACCAAATCTCCAAATCTTTTACTGATCTCTGTAGGTCACCTTCATACTAGAGGTCCGATCTGGTCTGCCTGTTCGATTTTCGGACCCGATCGGACCCTCCATTCTCCTCTATGGGCAGTCAGATGTAAACCGAATTATGTTCATCTACACCCGGCTACCTTCGATCCAACCCAGCAAAATCCAAACGGATTTGGAATATAGCCGCAAATTCCCACAGATGCAGTTTAAGATCTTGTGGAAAGCCTTCCCAGAAGATTGGAGGCCATTTTAGCCACAAAGGAGGGCAACTTCATATTAATACCCATGGTTTTGGCATGGGATGTCCAACGAGGTCAAATAGGTGTCCATATTGGCCTGTGCTAAAGACCTATAAAAGAACTCACACTCCACAGACACATTTCAAAATCATGAGGAAGTCCTTAACAGGAAAGTAGCCTCAAATGGGAGTGGGGGGGCAACTCCATATGCATTAAAGTGTATGTGCAGCCAAATCTTCTCTATTTATCCTGGTGGCCATTGTCACCAAGACTGAAGATGATGGGAAAGAAATAGAAGTAAGATGTTCCAGTGACAACTGTCTAGGAAGAGATCTTCCCTCACTTTGGAGAGTTTTCATACCACTGATTGTTGTGTCTCCAAGAAAGAAGTGTAGGAAAACCTCCTCAGTGGGATACAGTCTGCAAAACAAAAATCAACTGATAGGGGTTTTAACCCTTCCCTACTCTATCCAAAACAAAATAAAAAGTTTTGGCTATACACACTGTATATTGCCTATATATTTAGAATGGAATGTTCAACAAGCTTATATACTGTCGGTGTAATGTCGTAGATGTCCAGTCCACACAGCTTTGACCATTTGTATTGATGGGCAGCTTTGTAGATTGCTTTTTTTTCTATTCTTCTTTTACATTTTAATGACCAGCCTAATATTATTATATATAAATTGTAAAATTTGTTCCATTCACTTATCACAAACTGATCTTCATTATCAAGTGACGGTTCTCCCCCATCACCCACACAAATCTTAACTTTAAAGCTAGCTGGTAATGTGGAACACATGCAGCACACACCTGGGAAAATTTATGATTCATTTTCCACCGAAAATAAAAAAGATAGGACGCCTGTTTTGTTACTAATGTGCAGTTCGGGTTTCATGTAAAATTTCAGTTTTGCATGCGTGTGGTAGGAAATCCTATATTTGACAACAAATTATTATTCTGCTTTAAAGGAAACCTCTACCGAGAGGAGTACTTAGGTCATAATTGCTGATGTCTTTCTGAAAATGTTGGTTTCCTTGGCTGCCTGGGGTTTCAGAGTTTGGTGATTCACTGATCCAGAACAAACATGCAGCAAGTCAAATAATTGTCCACTCGGAAGTCCAGGTCTTACTTTTTCCTGGATTGTGGAAAAAGTATTTAGGCAGGAGAATGATTGTCAACCAGGCAACATATAGGTTCAACAATGGCAGACAGTCTAGTAGAGTCTTAATTTGGGGTTTTCTTTAAAGGAAATCTGTTATAAGAATAACAAGAGTGCTGCCATCGCTGACCATTCCTACTGAAATTGTTCGTTCCCTGGCTGTCATGCTGATGCATTAGCTTCAGGTTTTCTTGAGTCATTGACCGGAAAACAAGTATAGAGATAAGACATTTTTTCAATCTCTTAGTGCACAGTGGTTGCAGCTGCAGAGGTTAGTGGGGGCTTGTTTTGATGCTTATTTTAAAGCTAACTTAAGCCACAAGATGTGGCACCCAACATACCTCAGGGGTTGTACATGTCCCCCTTCATCAGGGAAATGATGAATATGTGGCAGTGGCACAGCAGTCTAGTAAACCCACTAGATTGCTGTAACATTTCCAGATTTTAAAGGCAATTTTCCTGTTGAAGGGGGACATCTGCAAAATGCATTGGCTGTTACATCTTTTGTCCTCCTTGATTAAGGATTTATAAACTTATATCTTTGGACAATGAAAATTGGTGAGGTGCTCTTTTTGTGCTCCTAGATCAGCCTTTCTCAACTTTTTTCCTCAGAAGAACACTTGAAATAATTTTCAGGACTTGGGGAACCCTTGCTAATACCAATGAATTAGGGATCAGTGGGAAAAAATGCCCCTTATGTTGGTGGTCAGTGGAAAGAATATCTCCCTTGCAGTGGTGATCAGAATGAAACTCTTACAAACAGAGATCATTGGTGTCACGCTACTGACTATGCCAAGTGCTATTGGCCCTGGAACTTAGCAGGCACCATTAAATGTCTATCAGCCAATTATTACAGCTCAAGGAATCCCTAACAAACTCTGGAGGAATCCTTGTTGAAAATGTCTGTCCTAGATGTTTTGGATTCTTCCTGAGCTGCTCCCTGAAACCCCTGTTGTATGTGAATTGCCATACCCAGAGCCAGAGCATTATTAGCCATTTCCCCTGATAATGGACTAGAAACAACCAAATATCCAGTGCCTCATACCCATATTCCTCAAACTAGCAAAACCACAGCACTGTAAAATAATTTTTCTACCAGTTGATTTTGCCAGTGAGCAGACAAAAAAATTGTCTTTATACAACGGTTCTTCAAAAAGTTTTTCCTCTTTTTAAAACTCTTTTTATTAAGAATTTGAAAAACAAATTACACTAATTATACTAAACTGCAAAGTCAGCCAGCTTGCAAGACAGACTAGTCACATGGCACTCTCCGACACGACCAATTACTACTCCTCCCGACCTCAATGTTTCCAATGAAAATATAAAAGTGCAAAAGCTTTTTGAAGGCCCCTTGTGTATACTTCACATTTTAAAAGACAAAACAGAGATGGGTTTATTTGTATATTAACATGCCTCTGATTCTTGACAGATTTATATTACTTAAGAATTTCTACAACTGAGTCAACGAGATCAATGGGGAGCTTACCCAGCAAAAGAGGATATTCAGCAATTCAGACGACTCTGGTCAACTCTCAAGCAAACATTGCTGGTAAGATAACTAAAGAAATCACTGGTAAAGTCTATTACATCTCTGCCATATCTATATATTCCATACCATGCAGTTCTATATGAATGTTACTTTTTAGGTTTATCTTAGTTTAAAAAAAAAACCTGTGCTCAGAGGAATATGCCATTGCTGACCTCTTTCTGAAAATGTTAGTTTCCTGGAAGTTATATTGATCCTCTGACTTCAATATGTTCTAAGTGGCTGTCCTGGTATGAGTGTGCAGATCATAAATGACAGAGGTTCTCACCTTCATAAATGTTCTGGGACAGTCCCACAAAGTATAAAGCCAGAGGGTCAACACGACAGCCATTCAGTGGCGGCCCGTCCATAGGGGGCGCCTGGGCGCCGCCCCCCCACCTCCAGGCAGCAAAAAAAAAAAAAAAAAAAAAAAAAAAAAGTCAAAAAAAAAAAAAAAAAAAAATTTTTTAATACCGGCCCTTTAAAAAAAAAAAAAAAAGGAAAAAAAAGGTCCTTAAGTGCACTGTGTTCGGACGCCGGATACAGTGCGACGCCGGACACAGTGCACTTATAGGAAGCGCCACGTCTATGCAATCACGAGATTGCAGACGTGGCGCTGCATTTGCGGGCGTTTAGCCCGCCTTGGGGCGTTTTCTGAAGCGCCGAGAAGCTTCCGCTCGGCCATAGTAATACATACTACAGGCGCCGGGCGGAAGCTACTTGGCACTTCAGATTTGATTGACATCTGCCCTGAGGCAGATGTCACTTCCTGGTTCTCTCTCTCATTGCGCCCGAGAGAGGAAGCAGGAAGAATGCTGCTGCCAGTGTGAGGAGGAGGACACCGCAGGAGACTGAAGGTAAGTACTGCTGTGTGGAGAATCGGGGGGACACCTGCTGAGGGGGGGCTCTGATGGGGGACACCCTGCTGGGGGGGGGACTCTGATGGGGGACACCCTGCTGGGGGGGGACTCTGATGGGGGACACCCTGCTGGGGGGGGACTCTGATGGGGGACACCCTGCTGGGGGGGGACTCTGATGGGGGACACCCTGCTGGGGGGGGACTCTGATGGGGGACACCCTGCTGTGGGGGGGGGGACTCTGATGGGGGACACCCTGCTGTGGGGGGGGGACTCTGATGGGGGACACCCTGCTGGGGGGGGGAATCTGATGGGGGACACCCTGCTGGGGGGGGACTCTGATGGGGGACACCCTGCTGGGGGGGGACTCTGATGGGGGACACCCTGCTGGGGGGGGACTCTGATGGGGGACACCCTGCTGGGGGGGGACTCTGATGGGGGACACCCTGCTGGGGGGGGACTCTGATGGGGGACACCCTGCTGTGGGGGGGGGGACTCTGATGGGGGATACCCTGCTGTGGGGGGGGGACTCTGATGGGGGACACCCTGCTGTGGGGGGGGGACTCTGATGGGGGACACCCTGCTGGGGGGGGACTCTGATGGGGGACACCCTGCTGTGGGGGGGGGACTCTGATGGGGGACACCCTGCTGTGGGGGGGGGACTCTGATGGGGGACACCCTGCTGTGGGGGGGACTCTGATGGGGGACACCCTGCTGGGGGGGGACTCTGATGGGGGACACCCTGCTGTGGGGGGGGGACTCTGATGGGGGACACCCTGCTGTGGGGGGGGACTCTGATGGGGGACACCCTGCTGTGGGGGGGGGACTCTGATGGGGGACACCTTCTGTGAGGGGGACTCTGATGGGGGACACCCTGCTGTGGGGGGGGACTCTGATGGGGGACACCCTGCTGTGGGGGGGACTCTGATGGGGGACACCCTGCTGTGGGGGGGACTCTGATGGGGGACACCCTGCTGGGGGGGGGGGAATCTGATGGGGGACACCCTGCTGGGGGGGGGACTCTGATGGGGGACACCCTGCTGGGGGGGGACTCTGATGGGGGACACCCTGCTGTGGGGGGGGACTCTGATGGGGGACACCCTGCTGTGGGGGGGACTCTGATAGGGGACACCCTGCTGTGGGAGGGACTCTGATGGGGGACACCTGCTGTGGGGGGGACTCTGATGGGGGACACCTGCTGTGGGGGGACTCTGATGGAGACACCTGCTGTGGGGGGGACTCTGATGGGGGACACCTGCTGTGGGGGGACTCTGATGGAGACACCTGCTGTGGGGGGGACTCTGATGGGGGACACCTGCTGTGGGGGGGACTCTGATGGGGGACACCTGCTGTGGGGGGGGGACTCTGATGGGGGACACCTGCTGTGGGGGGGGGACTCTGATGGGGGACACCTGCTGTGGGGGGGACTCTGATGGGGGACACCTGCTGTGGGGGGACTCTGATGGGGGACACCTGCTGTGGGGGGACTCTGATGGAGACACCCTGCTGTGGGGGACACCTGCTGTGGGGGGCTCTGATGGGGACACCCTGCTGTGGGGGGACTCTGATGGGGACACCCTGCTGTGGGGGACACCTGCTGTGGGGGGCTCTGATGGGGACACCTGCTGTGGGGGGCTCTGATGGGGACACCCTGCTGTGGGGGACACCTGCTGTGGGGGGACTCTGATGGGGACACCCTGCTGTGGGGGGACTCTGATGGAGACACCTGCTGTGGGGGGACTCTGATGGAGACACCTGCTGTGGGGGGACTCTGATGGGGACACCCTGCTGTGGGGGACACCTGCTGTGGGGGGCTCTGATGGGGACACCTGCTGTGGGGGGACTCTGATGGGGACACCCTGCTGTGGGGGACACCTGCTGTGGGGGGCTCTGATGGGGACACCTGCTGTGGGGGGCTCTGATGGGGACACCCTGCTGTGGGGGACACCTGCTGTGGGGGGACTCTGATGGGGACACCCTGCTGTGGGGGGACTCTGATGGGGACACCCTGCTGTGGGGGGACTCTGATGGGGACACCCTGCTGTGGGGGACACCTGCTGTGGGGGGCTCTGATGGGGACACCTGCTGTGGGGGGCTCTGATGGGGACACCTGCTGTGGGGGGCTCTGATGGGGACACCTGCTGTGGGGAGACACTGATGGCAACTCTGATGTAAGGGGACAGAGGCTGCATTTGATGTGACAGAGGCTGCATGTAAGGACGGACTGCTGGGGACACCTGATGGCATCTGGTGGCAGGCGACGTGGCTAGTGACACACTCGGGGCTCCCACTGATTCTGCATTATGGTGAGTTGAACGATTTCATTCTATATTACAATGTAATAATAGAAATAATGAGCTTCAATCATCCTGACACCATAACAACCATGGTGCCGGGATGATTGAAGCGCTAACACCAGGTGTTTGGAGTATCTTTATCTGCTGATTGTTAAACTTTGTAGAATACACATTTCTTTTGTTGTGTAGGATCTAGGCCTGCTGTCCCTCTCTCCCTCGCCCTCTCCCTCCATCCCTCGTTCATCTCAGACGCTAACCACACTACCTTAGAGCCACGCCCACTATTTCGCTGAAACCACGCCCATTTCCACCAAGTGGGAGGGGTCAAAAAAGGGCGGGGTCTGGCGCCCCCCCATCCTAAAACTTCACCAGCCGCCACTGCAGCCATTCAACTAGCATTTTCAGAGCGAGAGGTCAGCAATGGCAGCCTCAGAATTTTCTTTAAAAAGTCCTCCTGATTCTAATATTTTAGTTTTGTATAACACTGTTAGACATAATCACCTCTTCTATCTCTTGGGGTCTTCTCATTGTATTTCCATGTCCTGCTGTGGAGAAGGAAAGAGGGACCTCTGATAATAATTGCATCATTGGTATAGAGCAAGGAATGAATGTTGAGATGATGTTTGAATCCACCCAACCCATTTTTTGGAACCTATTTTTCCAATTGATAAAATAGGGCTAATAATTTCCATCTCCCATTCACAGAGCCGGGGAAATCCTAGGCTTTTTTTTATTCCTCGAGTTTTTAATGATTGACTCATGTTTTCGAGTAGTCATAATGAAAGACGTTGGCTCAATATGCAAATTGGGTAGAAGATGGTAACATTTGCCCGTAGTTTTTGTATCAAGATTTGCATAAGAAAACATATTCGCCTACAAAAGGAATATGTTTCAAAGTGATGGAGAATATGAGGCAACTATGCATTGTTAAATGAAAAAAAGAGCACACCAATGTAATTATTATTATTGTAGGGTTCACCTTAAAGAAACTTCTTAAAGGCACAGCGGGGCTGATTTACTAAAATCTGGTGCAGCTATGCATGGTAGGCAATCAGCTTCTAACTTCAGCTTGTTCAGTTAATCTTTGACAAAACCTGGAAGCTGATTACTTTTGCAGAGCTGCACAAGATTTTGCACTCTTCAGTTTTAGTAAATCAACCCCATTATCACTTTTCCAGTTCAAGGGGAGACAACAGTGTCTGCTAATACCCCCCCCCCCCCCACCTTTCCTATTAAAGCATTTTTGCCCCCCTTCCCCACTCCCTCCCCACTGCAGGAGTCCACGAGGGTAAGCTACAGTGTCAGATAGTGTCAGAGCTTACCTAGGTTGATGAGGTCGCCTTCCCTCCTCATATTACAGTGTTAGGGCCAAGAGATTAGTCCCTCAGGCTTGAGCACTGTCATATTGGAGAGGTCACATGCACCCCCCTAACCTTGGAGGTTCAACTCCGTAAGAGCAATGGACAAGGGGCACTGAGGTAGCAGGGAACAAGCAGGGGAGCATCATGTCCCTTTATTAGCACATAAGCACTGCAGCACAACTGACTGCTGTTTCTTCATCTCCCAGTCTGAGCTCTTCTGTACAGGGGATTGCAAACAGCTGCTACTAAGTCATATTCAGGTTCTTGTATTGATAGCCTTAATTTACACTTGTTTGCTTTCTGATTTGGGGGTCTGGGTGAAGAGAGAAGAGTTTCCACTACAACTCTGAGCCTTCTCTTCTCATACTAACCTAACTCCAACCAATGCTTTTTACATTTTTTGAAAGCGTAGTGAAGCATTTTAATCTCTCTAGGGGTTTTATTGCTGTTTCCTGCTGGGAAGAAAGGGCAAGTCTGTTCAATAATGTTGTGGTGGAGGAAGGTGGAAAGATAGTGCTGGACTCATTGGGTTATCTTATGGTTTTGTTATCTTAGGCTGGATTCACACCTATGCAGTTTTAGTGCTTTTTGCATTTTTCAGATTTGCACTACAGTCCATTTAACATGGTTTCCTATGGAACACGTTCTGTAGTGCAAATCTGCAAAATGCAAAAAGCACTAAAAATGCATAGGTGTGAATCCAGCCTTAGGCCTGGTTCACATCTATGCAGGTTGCAGTTTGCTTATTCCAGGTGCATTTTGCATTTGAAGTCTGTGGAACCAAAAAACAGAAAAAAGTTCCTGGCCCTTTCCATAAAATGCACAGATGTGAACGTGACCCACAGGAAGCCATGTTAAACGGACTGTAGTGTGTTTCTGCAAAACTGAAAACGCACAAAAAAATGCATAGGTGTGAACCAGGCCTTAAGGTTTTGATGTTGGTGTAAATGATCTGGTTCCTGGGCAGTCAGCTTCTACACCCCAGAGGATCCCCACAGTCTCCTTGGCTTGAAGTGTAAAGTAACAAGAATTGAAGAACACCACTGCTATGAAGTCCAGATACAACTTTATTCTATTAAAATAAATAAATAATATTTATAAATAATATTAAAAGTCAGGGGTACAATCCAAAAAAGTAGCCAATGCGTTTCGAGGGTCCAATCGCCCCCTTCTCCAGGGTTTGACTGGCAACAATGTGAACAAGCCAGTAGTGAACTGGACCTACAACTGGAATTTTTTCCAATGTGAAATACAAGCACAGGCCTTATCAACAGCTTGTTTGGCCTGTGCTTGTATTTCAGATTGGAAAAATTACCATTGTAGGTCCAGTTCACTTCTGGCTTGTTCACATTGTTGCCAGTTGCCAGTTAAGCCCTAATAAAGGGAGCGCTTGGACCCCCGAAACATGTTGACTACTTTTTTTGATTGTACCCCTGACGTTTAATGGAATAGTGTTGTATCTGGGCCTCTTAGCAGTGGTGTGGCGTTTCAATTCCAATCCTCACAACATTAAGATGGGGAAGTGTTAATCATCCTAAGGTTTGTATTAATGTCTGTGCTCCTTGTTTTTTATATTGTATTTATCTTTGTCTTTTGGTTGAGCTTGATAGCCATGTGTTTTTTTAGCTTGAATATTTAACTTGCTAGTTACTGTATAAGTGAAAGTCAGAGGAATAAACAGCTATACTGCCTTACTCCTCACTCTCCTGGCAATTCTCCTCTTTTCTCCAACGCCCCGAGATGTGGGCAGGCTCGCCATGTCCTCGTGTATATTGAAGGACTTTTAGTCCTGCATTGTATGTGATGATGTTGGAAGCCTGTGACCAGTGGGGTAGTCAAGGAAAGAGGCTTTGGGGGACTTTGTAGAGTGTGGGTGAAGGAATAATGTAGTTACAGCACTGCTTTTCTGCTACCGCTAGACAAAATGAGAATTTATTACTTGCAGTGGGGCAATTTTTCACTCTGGTGTGAATAAGCTCTTAGCGGCACTTGCGTTGGTGTTAAAAGCTCTACACTGAGAACCAATAGTGCCCAGTGTTCAATAAAACAAAGATTATAACCCTTCAAAATTGCTTTCAAGGCTCAAAAAAAGTTTTGGCTAGAGTCAAGCTTTAACCCCTTATTTTAGTATAGAGAGACATTGCATAATTTGTTGTCAAACTGAGTTTCTGTACATTTTGTACGTCACAACTTTAGCAAGTACTGTGCAAATGACGTTTACTTGTTTTTCAGTAGCGGACAAGTGCATATTTGTGGCTTTGTACAACTTTCCAGCCGGTGGTCAAAGCGATTTAAGTGTTCGACTTGGTGAGCAGCTCAACGTTCTCTCAGAGTGAGTGACCTCAAATGTTCTTGTTTTTTCCTGACCAGCCTGGATGAGGTGTAATCAAAAAACAAGTTTTATCACCTAGGCACAGCTTAAGTAAACAACCTCTATTTTATTTAGCAAAAGTACGTCAGTTTGTTTTTCTTCTGAAGCCAGACAATGATATTGCAAAATGATATTCTATAGAAAGTCAGAATTTAAATTAGCAGAACACACAGATCTTTTTTGATTTAGCAGATGAACCGATCTTTGCAAGTTAGATAAAAGATTGCAGATCGTTAAATTCAGGAGTTCCTAACTTTTTTTTTTATATACAATTACAAACCCCAATTGGATTGTACAATATGTCACCATACCCCATTCAGCAAACTGTCAAAGTCATCATCACCACTTCTATTAGGTACCTGTATAACTTAAAAAAATGTCAATAGTTTGGTTTTACTTAACGTATGGGTACTTAGGAACAGAACAACTGAAAGAAACGCATAAGCAGCTTATCTTATTATTTATATAAAAAGAGCAAATCGCAAACACACAAGTTAGCTATGGCTAGAGAGATTTTCACTGTGGCTTTTGTGCAATCAAGCATGAAACTCAAGTACAGATGCTAACAATGTTCTCCAACCATACCAACATAGCAACTTGCTATAATGTGAAGAGGGAAGATGTCCATAGTGAGCTTATCACTGATTATATATTAACCTCATGACCTCAATCCATACTATATAATAATTTAGTTTAATAACATTTCATAAAATTCTTCTTCCAGTCGTATAACCCAATTATTCGGTTTCCAAACCCCCATGGGGCTATGGATAGCCTAGATCATCAAAAGATGCTGTCCCTTCCACAATCTCTCTACTCCAGGGTTCATGGGCCTAGGACAAAATAGCCATGCCCTATACACTATGGACTCAAGTCTGCCCCTGTCCTTTTAGGTACCTCAACTACCTCTTTACCACCATCTGACAAATCTCCTTTAATATTTATAATGTTCTTCTTGGCAACCACAGTGCTCGTATTGGTGTTCTTAGGCAGTGAAACCTGAAGAGTTATTGTAGAAAAAACGACATATGCACATATATAAGCAGGTAATCAGAAACGAAACAAAACAATCCTACAGGTTTGAGCGACCACCAGATTTCGGTCAATTGAGAAGTCAAAAGTGGGCAATAGCTGACAGCTTTAATATAGACTATAGAAAAATGCTAACTGAAATAGAAAAAAACTACTGCACTTTTCTCAAAAACCATAATGTTTTTTTTCTGTGTCCAACCAAGAAAAGAGGCAAAACCTATTACCTAGAAAGTTGGTAATTTTACCTAACTGGCTTCCTGAACCAACTTTGTCAGAATCATTGACTTTTTTCTTTAGCTGCAGGAAATATGGACAGTCTGGTGTTATATTTATATTATTTTGGTTGACCCTTTTCAATAAATTAATACTTTACTTCAATGGCAATGTTTTCCAGGGATGGAGAATGGTGGAAAGTGATGTCTGCTACAAGTGGAAGAGAGTGCTACATGCCTAGGGATTATGTTGCTAAAGTATATAACAGGTAAGTTTGTAGTTAAAAAATGCTTGCATTTTGAAAAAGAATTCTGGTTTAATTTAAAAAAGCAGTTCATACTTTGCAGTATCCAGCACCATCGCAAACCTTGTCCATGTTCACCATTTGCACTAATGCCCCGTACACACGATAGGATTCTCCGACAACAAAATCCTGGATTTATTTCTGACGGATGTTGGCTCAAACTTGTCTTGCATACACACGGTCACACAAATGTTGTCGGAAATTCCGAACGTCAAGAACGCGGTGATGTACAACACATATGACGAGCTGAGAAAAATGAAGTTCAATAGCCAGTGTGGGTCTTCTGCTTGATTCCGAGCATGCGTGGAATTTTGTGCATCGGAATTGTGTACACACGATCGGAATTTCCGACAACAGATTTTGTTGTCGGAAAATTTGAGATCCAGATCTCAAATTTTGTTTGTCGGAAATTCCGACGGAAAATGTCCGATGGAGCTTACACACGGTTGGAATTTCCGATAACAAGCTCCCATTGAACATTTGTTGTCTGAAATTCCTACCATGTGTATGGGGCATAACTCTTATTGATTGTCAGTATTGATCATGGAGGAGCAGAACTGTATATGTAAAAACTACATTATAAAGCTTTAAACATCATAAGAATATTTTCATCAAGTTGAGCTATTTTTCATCTATATAAACATTATTTCTATGCATTCCCTTTAAAAGTGACTGCCGAAAAAAGGGAATAGAAGATTACCACATCCACATTTGTTTTGGACAGGCATATAAAAAGTACCATGTCCAATTCATGGGGACAGAATAATACCTAACCACAAGTTCCTTATTTTTTAAGGTGGCTTTTCAAAGGTATAAATCGTGAAAAAGCAGAAGAGTTGCTCTTGATGAGCAGCAACAGAACTGGTTCCTTCTTGATCCGAGAAAGTGAAACCAGAAGAGGTAAATCCTTTATCATTTTGTTCTTCTTCTTAAAAACATTTCAACTTGAAAAGTATGACATATAAAAATAGCATATTTAATATAAGTCTCAGAAATGCTTATTTTTTACAGGGTAATAATGTGTTGCTGCTTATTGTTTATTGCTATAGTTGTGGGTGTAGTTTGTGAAATTGGGTACGGTAATGGGTGCAGTGCAAGTCCCTTACCCCAACACATTATTTAACATTGTTATGACAGAGGAAACTCAAAATATCATAAAGCAAGATATTTTCACAGATCAAGTTGCACTTATACAGCAGCTCACTTCATTTTTGGGCCTTTGTGGTATCCAGAGACTCGATGGTGTCAAAGAAACTGTAGAAATAAGAAAAAAAAGCTATAAATAAAGGTGGTGGACCAAAACCCACCAAAAAGTTCAGATGTTGGCTTTACAGAATAAATGTGCACTTTGTAAATTTAGCATGTCTGCAAAGATGGTATGGAGGAACTTAGAGAAGATTTGTTAGAATTTTTATTATTTTCATATGCCAATACATAAAATCCTTGCATGAAATGTAAATTAAATGTAAATTCTGCTTAAATGATATCTAAACCCAAAATGTATATGGTAATATATTACAGCATACCAAACCTTAGATGTGGTGGTTACAGTGTTTTTAGTCCTTTTTTTTTGCTTAATTTTGACCTGAGAAATCTGCCAATTACACACTCTCTGTCCTACTGTGACAACGCTTACTTGTTGCTCTGTATTCATAGAAGAGCAGCATTTTTACTAGGCTGCTGTTCTGACTTGGACTACAAACACCTCCCCATCCCTCATATCCATTAAATATAAAGATGTTGCTTTATCATTCACAAGGATAGATAATAAAGCTGGCAATGGTGCTTGAGATTTCAGTTCAGTTCCCAAGTAATGGGAGGTAACAAAGACACAAGATTTGTGAAGGGGATCAACTGGAATATTTCATTACCTCTAGAAAATGTACAACAAAATAAAATAAATGACTAATATAGCCACCACATGTAAGAACCAGTAAGATGCTATATATTACATTTTTGTTCTTGGGTTTGGGTTTAGTCAATCTTTAAAGCAGTATTAAACCAAAAGCAAACATTTATTATATTGCAGCTTACCAATTCTTATATATGATTGCTGCATTAGTTGTCTTTTTTTAGGCTTTCTTTCTTTTATTTTCACCTGGTGATCCAACCAGTAAGTCTACTGTTTTTCAACAGAACAGCTCTCTTTCGTTAATAAATTAAAGTGCTTTATGAAGGTGATGTTTTCAAAATGGGGTTTCCTAATTTCAGGAACACATTATATATAGAATTCATTTTTCTTTTTAATTCTGTTAAATTTATTTTCATCTGATGATTCTGCCAGTAACAAACTTCTAGTCCTAGGATCAGAGCTGCTGTTAGAAATCATGGGGCCCCGTACAGCCTACCTCGCAGGGCCCCCATAGAATATATCAAAACAAAATTTTCACAAAAAATATACAAAATTTATTCTTAGTGGACACAAAGACACAAGAGAAGCTGTGTGAATTAGTCCTTTTTTAATTGTTTTCTACATTTTAAAAAACAAAATGTAAAAGTTTTAAAATTATTCTATTTTACAATTTTTAAAAATTATTTTTTTTTACAATTTATTATTTTTTTATGGGACAAGGAAGCCAGCAGCTTTGGTGGAGGGGGGGAGCTGATTCCCTCTGCTGTTCGCATCCCCCTGTCTGCCTGGGCCCCCTACAGGAGGACTGGTGGTCCCCCCGTAACAATGGCCCTGCCTAGGATGACAACACTCATTCGCCCCCATTCGTATGAGGGCAACAGAAAAAGGATAGGACTACAGGGATCTGCCCCTCTCCCCTTGTCCATAAGCTAGTGTGGGTGTGGTTCTATAGTCAGCAGAGATAGCTGAGGGCAATGCAATTGATGACAGAGGGTAGGCAGGAGTGGTGTCTGCCCTGGGTACTGTGGTTTCCTGTGAGGTGGGGGGGGGGGCTTGAGGATATTGAGGGGGAGGGAACTTGTGCTGAGAGGGGCAACTTGGGAGGGCAGCAGGGGGTAAGAATTGCTAGGAGTGGTGATTCAGGGGGATTTGTTTTGGGAGGGGGATGGGGAAAAAGGATTTGTGTTAGGAGGAGGAATTTGGTGTGTTTGTGCTAGAAGAGGTAAATTGACGAAGGGGAGGAGAATTATACTAGGAAGGGGAATTTTTGTTTGGGGGTATTTTTGCTAGGGGGGGAAATTTAGGGGGTGAATTTGTGCTAGGAGGGGAGATTTGGAGTGGGGGGGATATGTACTCAGAGGGGAAATTTAAGGGGTACTTTTTTTGGGAGGGGCATCTGTGTTGTGGGGATTTTGGGATGGGGCAAATATTTGTACTTTGAGGGGGGGGGGATATGTACTCGGAGGGGAAATTTGAGGGGTAGAGTATTTGTGCTAGGAGGGATGACTTTTTGGAGGGATGGGCATTTGTGTTGGGGGGATTTGAGGATGGGGCAAATATTTGTGCTGGGAGGGGGGATTTGGAGTGGGGGGGAGGATATATACTCAGAGGAGAAATTTGAGGGGTAGAGGATTCCTGCTAGGAGGGATGACTTTTTTGGGGGAGGGGCATTTGTGTTTGGGGATTTCGGGATGAGGCAAATATTTGTGCTGGGAGGGGGGATTTGGAGAGGGGGGGGGATATGTACTCGGAGGGGAAATTTGAGGGGTAGAGGATTTGTGCTAGGAAGGATGACTTTTTCTGGGAGGGGCATTTGTGTTGGGGAGATTTGGGGATGGGGGAAAATATTTGTGCTGGGAGGGGGGAAATTGTACTGGGGGAATTTATGCTTAGAGGCTAAGCATGCAGATTAGTGCTCAATTTTTTGAAGGGGGGTGCGATTTTTGCTGACACATAATGCTTATACATCTTGAGGGGGGGCGCAGTTTAGCATGTTCGCCCTGGGCTTTAGATGACTTTTTCCCACCCTAAAATAGCAAGTGCATTTCTGGCCAGATCATTGGGTGAAAAGAAGAAAGAAATTAAGGCAGCCACCACACCTAGGGACTGGTAAACGACAGTATAATACATTTTTATTTTCACGCTTAGATATGGTTCTTCTGCAAAAGTGTGCAGATTCTCAGTTCTGCGCTAACAATTATTACTTCTACAGCTGCACACTCCTACGCAGATCCACTTTTCTTTTTTTTTTTCTTTTCTTTTTTTCTTAAGCACATTCATTAACATGTGTTATGTGTAAAAGACTAAACTTACCTTCGAGACCCCACACACCCACACAGTGGTATATCGTATCAGACCAAGGTTTTCAAGGCAGAGTTTCATGTGTTAACAAGTCTTAGCTGAAGAAAGTAGTAACTATCTCTTTTCTAAAATAGAAACATATTTTACTTACTTTACAAAGACACAACCATTTTTATGATTATTACTATATTTATTAGAAAACATACAGTGTAAGGTCCTGTACCATTTCGGTGTGAATGCGATGCAAATATAGCCTAATATGGTCAATGATAACTACAGTGCACATAGATGATTTTTGCAGAAATTATGTCTCCAACTCACCAACATTTTTTTTTTTTTTTGCCATGTTAGTGTTATATACTATTTAGTGTTATATACCATTTAGTGTTATATACCATTTAGTGTTATATACCATCGCAATCGTTTCCTCATTTCTGTTTGATGATTAAAAAAAAAAATACCTGATGATCTACCAGAGATCTTGTGAGCCGATAACTTCTTGTGCTCTTTGCCTGTGCTGTTACCAGTTAGCATTATTCCGAAGGGCTCTCTGTGGACAACAGAACACCTCCCATCTATGTTATGGAGATGAGGAGAGGGGAAGGTGTTCTGTCCTAGGGTGACCAGATGTATGCTACTGGCAGAATTGAGAAAAGCCTGAAAAAAAGAAAACGAATGCAGCTACCGCATCTAAGGACTTTAACCGCTTCAGCCCCGGAAGATTTTACCCCCTTCCTGACCAGAGCACTTTTTGCGATTTGGCACTGCGTCGCTGACAATTGCACGCCCGTGCGACACCAAAACAAAATTGATGTCCTTTTTTTTCCCTTTCTTTTGGTGCTATTTGATCACCTCTGCGGTTTTTATTTTTTGCGCTATAAATGAAAAAAGAGCAATATTTTAAAAAAGAGCGACAATTTTGAAAAAAAAGCAATATTTTTTACTTTTTGCTATAATAAATATCCCTCAAAAGTGTATAAAAAAAACACATTTTTTCCTCAGTTTAGGCCGATATGTATTCTACATATTTTTGGTAAAAAATTCCAATAAGCGTATATTGATTGGTTTGCGCAAAAGTTATAGCATCTACAAAATAGGGGATAGTTTTATGGAATTTTTATTATTCATTTTTTTTATTAGTAATGACAGCGATCTGCGATTTTTATCATGACTGCGACAATATGGCGGACACATCGGACACTTTTGACACTATTTTGGGACCATTGTAATTTATACAGCGATCAGAGCTATAAAAATGCACTGATTGCTATGTAAATTACACTGGCAGGGAAGGGGTTAAACACTAGGGGGTGATGAAGGGGTTAAGTGTGTCCTTGGTAGTGATTCTAACTGTGGGGGGGATGGGCTACACCTCACATGAAGCGATCACTGCTCCCGATGACAGGGAGCAGTAGATCCTTGTCATGTCAATAGGCAGAACAGGGATTTTTACATAGGCATCTCCCCGTTCTGCGGCTCTGTGACACGATCGCGGGACACCGGCGGACATCGAGTCCGCGGGACCCACGGGCATGGTCACGCTGTACGCAGTGGGTGCGCACGCACCGCCTGCTAGCCCCGCCAATTAAAGGGGATTTACAGGTACGCCCATTTGCCCACTGCTTCCATTGTGCCGATGTATATCGGCGTGCAGCGGTCGGCAAGTGGTTAAGCTGCATTATATCTCCCCCTCCCTTTGGATTGTAAGCTCCATGAACAGGGCCCTCCTATTCCTTCTGTATTGAACTGTATTGTAATCGTACTGCCCGCCCTTTTATATTGTAAAGCGCTGCATAAACTGTTGGCGCTATACAGTGGGGAAAATAATTATTTGATCCTCTGCAGATTGTGTACGTTTGCCCACCTACAAAGAAATGGGTCTTTAATTGTTATCATAGGTGTATTTTAAATAATAGAGACAGAATATCAACCAAAAATCCAGAAAAAAACAGGGCACCGGCGCATGAATTATAGCAGCCAGGTTTTTTTTTTTTTAAGCACCTGATTAGAGCCAGAGGTTCTTGATGAAAATACTTTTGTACCAGCCCTCAGGGGCATGTTTGACTTAAGAGAAAACATTTGTTACAGTTAGCCGTTAAACTCTGCGCATTTATTGCACTAGATGCCTCTTGTTCTAATGTGTTGTATTAGCTACAAATCTACTGCATCATACAGATGTCATGTACTCTTTACCTTGTATCTGTTAAAATCCCAATAAAAACCATTGAAACAGAGCCAGAGGTTCTAATAGGCTTCAAAATAGGGTGGGCTCGGGTCGCAGAGAATGCGCTCCGATCCCACCCAGGTGTCATTCGCTGTTGAAACACTGACCCTCAATCCGGCCAATCAGAAGCAGTTGGGAGACCCATTTTCCGATTGGCCAAAAAGAGAAGACTTCCGATTGGCCGCTGAGGAGGAGGGAGTAAACGGAAGCAGCTGCGATGACCCGTGGAGAGCAGAACGGGGAGCTGCCGCCAAGCAGGGAAGCCGCTGGTGATGGGGCAAGTGCTACCAACTGGTTGGTGGGGGCATACTGTTTGCCCCCCAAAAAAAAAATTCCACCGGCCGCCACTGGATTTAGCTTATACTTGTCCTGGGTCAGTGTCTCAGAAGTAAAAAAAAAAACAAAGACAGACAGACAGCTAACATTTTTTTTAAGGAATACGCAGGTTACAGCTAGTTATGGGATGCCTGTAGGTGCATTTTATTGTGTACATTGAAAAAAAAAATTAGTTAATAATAATAGTTAATTTTTTACCGTTGTGTACAGAGATCTGTCTTAGATATGACAAAGGGTCTAAAAGCTCCACTTTATACAGAACATTTCACACTTGTCATCTGCCCTCAGGAAGTTCTCACACCTGTCACACAATATGTGGTGCGAGTTGTGGAAATGATGCATTGCAGACATTGGTAACAGGAAACCAAATAGCCTGGTGTATATACACAGGTGCTGTGTAATCTTGTCTCAGTATGCCGACTCTTTCTGCTGTCCCTTTGTTGTACATTACTGGATATTATCCCAACTAACTGCTACAGAATATTGATTCACCAAGCTCAGAATTGTACTATAAATTGGGGGGATTTACTAAAACCGGAGAGTGCAAAATCTGCTGCAGCTGTGCATAGAAACCAGCTTCCAGGTTTTATTGTCAAAGCTTCAAATGGTTGTAAAGCCTCAAGGTTTTATACCTTAATGCATTAAGGTGAAAAACCTTCTGTGCTTCAGCTGCCCCCCCAGACCCCCCCACTTTTTTCTTACCTGAGCCCCGATCCGATCCAGCAATGTGCATGAGCCCAGCTGCTCCAGCCGTTATCGCTCATCTCATTGGACAGATTGATAGCAGCAGCTGCTGTCAATCAAATCCATGGACACAGGACTGGGGGGGGGGGGCGAGTCCTGCTGTTTGTGTCAATGGATGCAGCAGCAGAAATTGGGAACATGCCCGCATGGGCACCCGATAAAGGGGAGAAGCCAGGAGCGCCGGGGAGGGGGGCACCCCAGAAGTTAACAAAACTTGCACAGTGCAGGTTAATATAACATGTTTGTTATTTTTATTTAAAAAAAAACTAGGGTTTACAACCCCCTTTAATTTAAGAAACTGAAGTTAGGAGCTGATTGGCTGCCATGCGCAGCAGATTCTCCAGGTTTAGTAAATCTCCCTCATTCTATCACTATTACTACTAAGCACAACCTTCACAACTCTGGAGGTAGAAATGTTTACACCCAGTGCCATAACAATAACCATTGCAATCTGCACCTTCTGCTATGGGGCCTGGGGTGGAAGGGGACCCCATTAGGGAGGTTGTTAAAATGGTTCTGAATTCTTAGGCTGGGTTTACATATGTGCCAATTGGATGAGGTTTTCCCCGCATCTAATTCGCATGACATGCAAGTATGACCGGCTCTCAATGGATCCACAGGTCTGGGGCAGCCGCAGAGCGAATTGCAAAAGGGTCCTGTGCGTTTTTTGGGACCGGTTCAGGTGTGAATTCAGGCAAAAATTTGGACCTGAACTGGTGAACAGATACGCACCGGACCCCGGGCACAACACATGTGGCCGCACCTGGCTTTAAAGTTTTTTGTTAACTTAATGCATTCTCTACATTAAGGGATAAGTTCACCTTTAAAAAAAATAAAAATTAATGCACGTTTTTTGCAGGTAAAAAAATGTGCATTTACTATTTATCTTTTTTAATTTTTTTAAGGAGCCTAGAAAGCATTGCACCAGTGATCAGCAGATCGTTAGTGCCATGCCGGTCTCCTGCAGACTGTCAGAGTATCTGTCTGCCCAATACTCAATGAACTACTACAGAGCTCAACAGCACCATGAGAACTATAAGCCGACAGCCACAAAGGATGTTAGTACTTGTAGTTCATTCATTCACAGAACTCTGTGAATTAATGACACGGCTGTGTGGGCGGAGCCCCTGTATGGCTGCACTCTTTTAAAAAAGTGACATCGGGTGCAGGGAACTTCTCCCCGCACCCGGATCCCCGAGAGGCTGCAGCAGCAGGAACATGTTACATTTTCCACCTTAAAAATAGGTGAAACATGTAACATGTTCCCCAAGGTGAACTTATCCTTTAGGCCTCATTTACACAAGCTTCGGCTTCAACACACATTAACGGCTAGTTTGCACTTGCTTCAAAACAAGGCTTCGGACACGCTTTGTTAAAGCTCTTTGAACGCCAATCAAAGCTCCTGTCACTAAATAAAATGGTTAGCTTACAGTCCTGTTTACACCTTGCTTTTGCTTGGTGCTTCGCTTCAAAAATGATACCCCACGTTGCTTTAGTTGTGCTTCAAAGCTTCTTCAAAGCCTCCATAGAAATCTATTGCAAAGCTCGCTTGAAGCCCCACTGAAGCCCCACCAAAACCCCACTGAGGCTTCATCGAAGCCTCATCAAAGCCCCACCAAAGCCTCATTGAAGCACCAAGCAAAAGCAAGGTGTAAACAGGATTGCAAACTAACCATTTTATTTAGTGACAGGAGCTTTGACTGGCTTCCAGAGAGCTTTAACAAAGCATGTCCGAAGCCTTCTTTTGAAGCAAGTGTAAACTAGCCCTTAAAGTACAAAACATTCCTAGCCCACTCTATTCCAAAACACTTACCCGGCTCCGGTCCTGGCTCCAGCACCGCTCCCCCTCGTTTCTTGCTTTCACAGGAGACACTGAGGCCAGCGGAGCTATAGGCTCCTGCTGCTGTTAGTTTAACTCCTGTATGGAGGGGGCAGGGTTTGTTTTACCGGAGTTGTGTGCATTTTTATAAGCACACAACCTGGGTCAGGAGAACGTACGCATTCCGCTTGCTAAGGAGGCACCCAGAGCACGGAGAAGGGGACAACACTGGTTGGGGGCTGCTATGGGGTCTAGGGGTGGAAGGGGCCCCAAGAGGGCTTAGAAAATACATCAAGGCCCTTATATTTGAGATAAAAAAGAAAAGAAAAGACTGGTGAGCTACTGAAGATGGAATGGTTATCTTGGAAATTCAGGTTAATTCCCTGCACTTTTGCCCCACTCTTCCCTGACCACATCTATACACAGCACTGTAATATAGTAATATACTGGCGGACAGCTCTCATGCTGCCTGGCTTTGATTTAGATATACTTTATGTCAGGGGCGTCACTAGGGGGTGGCTTTTGGGGCTATAGCCCCGAATCTGGGGCCAATAGCCCCGAGTCTCTGCAGGGGTCTCCAAGGGGAGGGAAGGCTCTCTGGGGACCCTTATGTAAGTGGGGGGCTCTCTGGGGACCCTGATGCAAGGGAGAGGCTCTCTGGGGACCCTAATGTAAGGGGGGCTCTCTGGGAACCCTGTTGTAAGTGGGGGGCCCTCTGGGTACCCTGATGAAAGGGGGAGGCTCTCTGAGGACTCTGATGTAAGGAGAAGGCTCTCTGGGGAACCTGATATAAGGGGGGCTCTCTGGGGTGCCTGATGTAAGGGGGCTCTCTGGGGACCCTGATGTAAGTGGGGGGCTCTCTGTGGATATATATACACACACACATATATTACTGTATATACATGTGTATGCTCGCCCAAGCGTATGACTTTCTTTACTACGCTGCTATGGGCTCTAGCCCCAGATCTTTTGTAGACCTAGCAACGCCCCTGCTTTATGTTATGATCAACAGTAGAGAGGTTTTTCGGAGGCACCATCAAAATTTTACTATGGGGCACTATGATCTGACCGTAGTTATGCCTCTGGTCTTAGTTGTAGATTTATTGCCCTCTCAACTTCTGATACGGAGTGAAATTACCCTAAGCCTAATGCTGTCAAAAATCCCAAAGTTTCTCGTCTCATTGAACCTCTTAGGACAGCTAGTATAATTATAATTATTATTGCCACTGCAAGTATAATATCTATAGATAGTGTTGCCCCCTTGTAGTGTGCTGCCTATTCTGACAGCTCTCCAGCTGCCCGTCCTTCATTTAGGCCAGAGTTTCCCAGGGTTCCTCCAGAGGTTGCCAGGGGTTCCTTGGGCAATGAGCAATTTTTGCCTCCCCTAAGTTCCCACTGGCACCGTTGATCTTTTTAGCTATCTGTAAGGTGGTAATTCTTCCCAATGCCCACAAGTGTAAGGAGCATTCCTCCCACTGACCACTACATTAATGTACCCTGAGTTGTAGATATAACAATTTGTAGCAGGGGTTCCCTAAGACTGTAAAGTTATTTCAATGGTTGCTCTATGTTTAAAAGGGTAAGAAAGGCTGATTTCGGCAGTGGCTTCTGTGCTTAGCATGGTCAGTTTACAACCAGGAAGAAGGAGAACTGGCAGGATCAACCAGTAATCAGATGCAAAAATAAAACAAAAAATGTGACGTTATTAAATTAAAATACACAATTTTAACATTTAAAGGGACACATTATTAAATTGTAATATTAAAGTAATAAACACTCAGAAAAAATGAAATGCTTTGAAGGGTCTATTCATCAGACCAAAATGAAGCAGATACGAGAAGTTCATTGTTAGGATTTTCATAGACTTTAAGTTTTGTTGGTAAGCCCTTCAGCTTTTTAAACAATGTAATAACCAGATATTATGTCCAAACACTTGATGTGCAGGTTACCGTATATACTCGAGTATAAGTCGTTCCGAGTATAAGTCGAGGCCCTAATTTACTACAAAAAAATGGGAAAAACTTATTGACCCGAGTATAAGACGAGGGTGTGAAATGCACAGCTACTGTAAGTGGAAAAGAGGGTCAACAATGCCCATTTGCAGCATCACTGTGCCCATTTGCAGCCATAGGTCTCCTGAACTTCAAACTCGGTAGTTAAGGGTTCCTAGATGCCCCCTAGCTGCAGCCAAAATTTGGGGTCTCTGAACCCAAAGGGTCCTGAAATGACATTGCTGCAGATGGACACAGTTGACCGAATTTGGGGCCCTGTATCTCAGAGCCACGTAGTGCTAGGAACCCCAAATTTGGTGTGCAAACCCAGTGGAACTAGCACCATAAAATTTCCAAAGCTGGGGTTTCTAGCACCAAGTGGCCCCGAGATACAGGGCCCCAAAAATCAGTTCACTGACTTTTCTGCAGCAGAGAATTACATTTTACGAACCAGTTTTGGGGCCCTGTATCTCAGGGCCAATTAGTGCTAGGGTATGTTATGGTACCAGTTCCAATGGGTTTGCACACCAAATTTGGGGTTCTTAGCACCAAGTGGCCCTGAGATATGGGGCCCCAAAGTCGGTTCAGAAAATGTCAAGCACTTTTCTTCAGCAGAGAATGACATTTTCTGAACCGATTTTGGGGCCCCGTATCTCGGGGCCACTTAGTGCTAGGAACTTCATCTTTGGATATGTTATGGTACCAGTTCCACTGGGTTTGCACACCAAATTTGGGGTTCCTAGCACCAAGTGGCCCTGAGATACGGGGCCCCAAAGTTGGTTCGGAAAATGAAATTTTTTGCTGCAGAAAAGTGCTTGACTCAAGTATAAGTCGAAGGGGGCACTTTCAGCACAAAAAAATGTGCTGAAAAATTCGACTTATACTCGAGTATATACGGTACGTGTTCTCTTTTTTCTAAGTTCATTAATCAGTCTCCTGCTTTACACTGTTCATTGCATGTTTTGAAATACTGTCCCTAATTTACTAAAACACTTCTAGTGTTGAACATACCTTTCAAGTCAATTTTATACATTTAATCTTTTGGTTTCCCCATAGGATGTTACAGTCTGTCAGTTAGAAGATCCAACCAAGTTACTCGGGATTCCATCAAACATTATCGTATCAATCAACTAGAGAATGGGTGGCTGTATATATCTCCTCGTCTAACATTCCCTACTCTTCAGGACATGGTGGACTACTATTCTGGTAAGAGCAAGCTTCGGATTTGGCTGAAGACTGAAAAGAGAGCATTGTCTATTGCTTATGGGTCTATTTGTGAATGTTTTCACACAAGATTAATCCAACTTTCACACAAGATTCATTAATATCATTATTATTATTATACGGGATTTACTGTATATAGTGGCAACAGTTTGTGCAGCTCTTTACAACATGAGGGCAGACAGTACAATTACAATACAATTTAATACAGGAGGAATCGGAGATCCCTGCTCGTTAGAGCTTACAATCTAGGAGGGAGGGTCAAGTGATACAAAAGGTAATAACTGTGGGGGATGATCTGATGAAGAAAATGAAAGTACGGTTGTTAGGTGGGGGCTGGATAGGCTTCTCTGAAGAGAAAGGTTTTCAAGGGATCGCCTAAAAGTGGATAGATTTGAAGATAGTCTAGGGAATTCCAGAGGATGGGCGAGGCTCGGGAGAAGTCCTGGAGGCGAGTATGGGAGGAGGTGATGAGGGAGCTAGAGAGCAGGAGGTCTTGGGAGGAACGAAGAGGATGATTAGGTTGGTATTTTGAGACTAGGCTAGTGATGTAGCTGGGGCCTAAATTGTGGATGGCTTTGTAAGTTATTGTTAGCATTTTGAGTTTATTTTTGTTGGGCGAGTGGTAGCCAATGGAGGGATTGGCAGAGAGGGGTAGCAAACGCTAAGTGGTTTGTAAGGTGGATGAGTCTGGCAGCAGCATTCATGATGGACTAAAGGGGGATAGTCTATTTAAAAGGTAAGCCAATGAGAAGTGAGTTGCAGTAGTCAAGGCGAGAGATGACCAGGGAATGAATTAGTAATGGCTGCAGATACATGGAAAGTTTTTTTAAATCATTTTACAAACGTGTACATCTAACATTGTAAAATATATCGATTTTTTTTTTTTTTTTACAAAAGTGGAATTTTCCTTTAAGTAGAAGCATTATGTTGAATTTTTTTTGCTTTTATTTGATCTTTTCATAGAAATGTCAGACGGTATTTGCTGCATCTTAAAGGATCCATGTATCGTACAAGGCTTTATCCCTCCAGTAGTTCCAATCTCTCAGCCAATCATCGTAAGGAAACCAACACTCAACTGGAGAGACCTAGATAGGTAAGTGCTGTGATTTTAAGTGGAACTTTCACTAATTCTACATGTTTGCAAAAAAAAAAAAATTCAGACGTTTCAGTATTATTTAAAAAAAAAAAAAAGCTGTAATTTCTACAAATTGAAAAACAGTCCTTATACTCCAATCCGGTGATATTGTCTAGGCTGAGATGATGTCATCAGTCTGCTCCGGGCAGGTGTTTTATCAGATTAGGCGACCTGTCAGATTTTGTAATGGAAGTGATGTTCCGCCGCCGCCATCTTGCTACACCCCGCACTCGTCCACAGTAAGGATACAGTGAGAAGGCAGCAAGTGGACACCTTGTTACACCCACGCACGTCTTGCATTTCACACTTATTTTTAACAGTAAACTCAGCTTATATAGTGAAATTCAGTATTATGAAATCCGTAAGACTGTTTTGATGTTCATTTTTTAAAGCAGCGGCGTTCTGTCAGATTAGCAAACCTGTGAGATCGGCAGGCTTGCCGCTTCTTTTAAAATTCAACATCTAAATAGTCAGACCGATTTTTAAATACTGTATTTCACTATATAAGCTGAGTTTATATAGTGGATGGGTGTAACAAGATGTCCGCTTGCCGCCTTCTCGCTATATCCTTACTGTAGAAGAGTGTGGGGTGTAGCAAGATGGCGGCGACGGAACATCACCTCTGTTACAAAATCTGACGGGTCACCTAATCTGACAAAACACCGGCATGAAGCGCTCCCTTAGTCTTATCTCCTTGATTCATCGGACTACAACACTGTAAATTTGTAGCAAATGACAAGGTGACAAGGTGAGGGGTTGCAAAAGGGACTGATCCATGTCAGACATTTTTGGCACAGCCAATAACTTCACAGGCATCAGGATATAAATGAATGTGCCATCTATGAGCCACTATCTCAGTGCATGTACTCAGTCCCGGGACAAGGTCATCCAGCGCCCAGGGCAAAGATGCCAGACTGCGCCCCCCTCCTTTCCCTTAGGGTTAGGGTCAGGGTGCCCCCATCCCTGCAATAAACCATTGCACCCAGGGCAGCTTCTGCCCTCCCCTTGTCCCACCCCTGCGTGCACTAGATGCTGACCCTGGATGATGCCTGAATAAAGATGGCGCTGTCTTTTTGGAGAGAAAAGCAGAATATAACATTGTCAGGAGGAGTAGTGTGATCTCTCTGTGAGAGGTAATCAAAATCTGAAAGTGTTAGTTTCTCTTCTCTTCTTGCTTTTCTTTTGGATGGCAAAAGCTCTTTATATTAGAATGGCAATGGCACATCTCATCCAAATAATCCATGATTGATTATATCACAACCTAGGTACATGCAACAATTGCCACAATGACAGATTGTTGTTTTCATGAACAATCGTTCACCTAAATA
This sequence comes from Lithobates clamitans, assembly GCA_037952925.1. Taxonomy (NCBI): domain Eukaryota; kingdom Metazoa; phylum Chordata; class Amphibia; order Anura; family Ranidae; genus Lithobates; species Lithobates clamitans. The sequence goes on from JBBGZY010001893.1 coordinate 888,241, forward strand.
CCATAGTATGGGGAGTGGCTGATAAGATCACATGCCTACACAAACAAATTAATGCTTAAATATGTAAATTTTAAAAAAAATTACAGCTTTTAAAATGAAATTTGTAGAATAATGGATGTCATGATTGAATGCTCTGATGAATGATTTTTTCAGAAATACATATGAACAATCATTCAAAATTCTAATAGTGTATGGTTAGCTTTATGCTTACATTTTATGTAGCATGCATGAACTTAAAGCGCAGTTCCACCCAAAAGTTGAACTTCTGCTTAAAGCACTCCTCGCCCCCCCACATTTGGCATGTCATTTTTTTTGGGGGGAGAGCGGGTACCTAGTTTTGAAAGGTACCCAGCTCACACTTCCGCTCTCGCCACCTAAGCAACTCCTCCTCCTTCCCTCTCTCCCTGCAATCTTCTGGGACACGTCACAGGTCCCAGAAGATTGCCCGACCACTGAGAAGGCACAGCGCGACTCACGCACGCGCAGTGCGCGCCCAGCTGCGAAACCGCAAGCTGTCACAGCCGGGTGCCCACACTTGCAATGTCGGCGCCGCTGAGAGGAGAGGGAGAGGAGCGAGGCTTCCGGCGGACCGTGGGACAGGTGAGTGTCTGTTTATTAAAAGTCAGCAGCTACACTTTTTGTAGCTGCTGACTTTTAATAAACTTAAAAACGACTGGAACTCCACCTTAAAGTGTTACTAAACCCACAACAGTAAAATCAGTCTGTATATGCAGAATAGCATGCCTGTTATACTCACTGTGAAACCTAAAGGGTTAATCCTCTGCATTGTGTAAAAAGGCTGTTTGATCCATTCTTCTCTGATGCGCCCCTTCTTCCACTGTCCCCAATCCATCTGCTGATAGTACAAAGCCTTGAGTGCACTCTGCACATGCTCAGTTTGGTGTGCATTGCTAAGGAGTTTTTTTTGTTTTGAGGGAGGGTGCATGTGATCAGCACAGGGCCAATTAGCACTGTCCAGACAGAGGGTCAGGGGTCATACAGCCTCATAGGACAGTCAGAGGAGAATGAATACTTCTCCTACAAGTTTTAACCGGACACTGATAGAAGTCACACAAGACTGCTATATACTGCTGACGAGAAAAGGTATTTAGCAGTTTATATTTACTAAAATAATTGCATTTCCATGTTCTGTGTACTGTGGGAGACCAAATATAGTGAATGCAGGGTCCTGGGTTTAGTAACACTTTAACATGAAAAAATATACCTGATGTTAAGTCCACCTTAAAAACTAAAATTAATACATGCAACAGATAGAAGTCATAAATTATAACATTTTTTTTTTTTTTTCATTTTTCAGCTCCTCATTGTTTACTGAGAACAGCGACCTGAGTGAAGATTGCCCGGTCAGCATAGGACTCAGAGAAGCGGTCAGCTCATACATGTTAATGACAGAAGACAAGGACTCAAAGTCAACAGAGAGAAAACATCGGTGGAAAAAATCATAGAGACTACTTTCCTCTGCTACAGTTCTGTCAAGCCACTTCATTGACTGGGAGATAACACTGTGATCACTTTTCTCAAAATGAGAAGTTTCTAAAAAAAAAAACTAACAAACTTTAAAAAAGAATATTTAACTGGTTCGGTACCTGTTCAGCAAGATTTTGCAGGTCAATCCTTACTGACTTGTGCTGCTTAAAGGACTTTATTGCTCTCTATTTATTGCAGCTGTGCTGCTTTGCATTGTATCTTAGTAATATTGTGTGTTTATTAAAAAACAAAATTAATATTTTAATTTAAAATTGACTCTTTTTATATAAAAGATACAGACCTTGGCAGGCTGAGCCAAGAAAATGAGAATCAAGCTTATTGAGTTATTTAATATATACACTATTTTGCAAAAAGTATTGGGACGCCTGCCCTTACATGCACATGAACTTTTATGGCATCCCAGTCTTCGTCCGTAGGGTTCAATATTGAGTTGGCCCACCCTTTGCAGCTATAACAGCTTCAACTCTTCTGGGAAGGCTGTCCACAAGGTTTAGGAGTGTGTCTATGGGAATGTTTGACCATTCTTCCAGAAGCGCATTTGTGAGTTCGGGCACTGATGTGGACGAGAAGGCCTGGCTCGCAGTCTCTGCTCTAATTCATCCCAAAGGTGTTCTTTCGGGTTGCGGTCAGGACTCTGTGCAGGCCAATCAAGTTCCTCCACCCCAAACTCGCTCATCCAGGTCTTTATTGACTTTCCTTTGTGCACTGGTCCAAATCATTTGCTGGAGGGCGGATTATGGTTTGGGGTTGTTTTTCAGGGGTTCGGCTTGGCCCCTTAGTTCCAGTGAAGGGATCCAAGACATTTTGGACAATTTCATGCTCCCAACTTTGTGGGAACAGTTTGGGGTTGGCCCATTCCTGTTCCAACATGACTGCGCACCAGTGCACAAAGCAAGGTCCATAAAGACATGGATGAGCGAGTTTGGGGTGGAGGAACTTGACTGGCCTTCAAAGAGTCCCGATCTCAACCCGAAAGAACACCTTTGGGATGAATTAGAGCAGAGACTGTGAGCCAGGCCTCTCGTCCAACATCAGTGCCCGACCTCACAAATGCGCTTTTGGAAGAATGGTCAAACATTCCCATAGACACATTCACCAAAAAAAGTGTCAAAAAGCAAAAACCACAACAGACAGTTTTTGACAATTCCTTTATTAAAAAGGAAAAGAAAAGTGTCCTGCAATGTCCATCCATCTTCAATCATGCCGCCCGATGGACCCGAAACCTAGAAAAAAAAAAAAAAAAAATCTGCCTCCATGGGAGGCCTCCCGGTGACTGCTGTCTTTTTGCATGATGTCAGAAGGGGGTGGGGTCACTCGGTTACATCACCGGGTGGCCCCACATTTGCCTATTTAACAGCTGTTACAGCCAAGAGACAGCAGTCGGCGGGAGGCCTACCATCAAGGTGGAGCTTTTTTATTTTTTTCTATTTTTGGGTCCATCGGGCCGCGTAATTGAAGATTAATGGACATCGCAGGATACTTTTTTTTTTAATAAAGTAATTGTCAAAAACTGTCTGTTGTGGTTTTTAGTTCTTGACACTTGGTACAATGTACCAGACACCCATTCACATGGTGGGGGGGTGGGATCTGGGGGCCCCCTTGTCAAAGGGGCTTCCAGATTCCGATAAACCCCCCCGCAACCAATGGCCAGGGAAGAGCCTCTTTTCCCTATCAACATGGGGCAAGGTGCTTTGGGGGGGACCCCAAAGCACCCTCCCTTTGTTGAGGGCATGTGGGCTGGTATGGTTTAGGAGGGGGGTATTCGCTCTCCCCCCCTTTCCTGGCCTTCCAGGTTGCTTGCTCCAATAAGGGTCTGGTATGGATTTTGGAGGGGACCCCACGCCAATTTTTTTTAAAATTTGGCGTGGAGTTCTCCTTAAAATCTATACCAGACCCTAAGGGCCTGGTGTGGATTTTGGGGGGACCCCATGCCATTTTTTTTCTTATTTCTATCATAGGGTTCCCCTTAACCACTCCAATACACTGTATTATATACTCTGCACTGCACTATATACTCTGCACTGTATTATATATACTACACTGACTGCACTATATACTCTAAACTGCCTTATATAGACTATACGGTCTGCATTATACACTCTGAACTGCCTTATCTAGACTATTCAGACTGCACTATATACTCTGAACTGCCTTATATACTGTATACTATACGGGCTGCACTATGTACTCTGAACTGCCTTATATATTATATACAGACTGCACTATATACTCTGAACTGCATTATATATACTATACGGACTGCACTTTATACTCTGAACTGCAGTATATATACCATACGAAAAAAGAATTGAATAATACAGCGCTCTCGGGTTACAACAATCATATATATAAAAATCATGAAGCAATGTGTCAGCAGTGTACCGATAGTGTTTTGCCACTGTATGGTGAACAGTGACACTACACAATGGTTAAAAACGATATAAAAACAGTTGGAATCAAATGTCAAAATACAAAGGAAATAAATCTGTCCACAGAGGGCTGCCAGTTCGGAGTAAGAATGAACAAGAACTCTGGAATGGAGAAACAAAAAAGAACAGCGCCCTCTAAGTGCAGTATACAGGCTGGTTTATTCGATAAAAAATGGTTTTAAAAACACTCACAAAGGTTAAGAAACAATAGGCATGAATTGTCATCCGCTCCCGATGGCCGGGTGAGAGTGGGGGAGGTCCGTGAGATGTGGCTGTGTCTCCTGGATCAGATCCTATGCCACCGCTGGTTCACTGTGCTGTCCGGTGAATAGGAGAGAGGATCTGTGGTTGACACTGCTCGCTGTAGCGGACATCACTTCCGGGTCGGGTCAGCGGGAGGTGCTCGCGTTCGGGACATGCGTGTCCCTTCCTCAGGTTTGGATCTTCACCTTTGTGAGTGTTTTTAAAACCATTTTTTATAGATTAAACCAGCCTGTATACTGCACTTAGAGGGCGCTGTTCTTTTTCGTTTATTCTTTTTTCTATATACCATACGAACTGCACTATATACTCTGAACTGCCTTATATAGACTATTCAGACTGCACTATATACTCTGAACTGCAGTATATGTACTATACGGACTGCTCTATATACTCTGAACTGCCTTATATATAATATACGGACTGCACTATATACTTTGAACTGTATTATATATACACTGTGTTATATACTCTGCCCTACACTGTACTATATACTTCGCAGTACACTGTGCTATATACTCCCCCCTACACTGTGATATATACTCCGCAGTACGCTGTGTTATATACTCTGGCCTACACTGTACTATATACTCCGCAGTACACTGTTATATACTCTGCCCTACACTGTTATATACACTACACTGTCATATATACTCTGCCTTACACTGTTATGATAGTTGCCAACCTTGTAAAAAAATTTATAGGGACACATTTTGGCTGTAGGTGGAGTCTTATTATAATCAGGGGGTGGGCCATTCATTTGTAGGTGTGGCATCACAGAAAAAGAAAAATGTGGCAAAAAAATAGGCGTGGTTAAAGCGGAATATTGGGCGTGGCTTGGAGGGGCGTGGCTCAAAGGGTGTGTGGTTACAGTCTGAGATGAACTAGGGGAGAGAGAGAGAGAGAGAAAGAGATAGTGACTTAAGGAAGGAGAGAGAAGGAAGGAAAGAAAGAGGGATGGAGGGACAGCAGGCCCAGATCCTACACCACAATAGAAATATGTGTATTCCAGAAGGTTTAACAAGCAGCAGATAAAGATGCTCCAAACACCTGGTGTTAGCGCTTCAATCGTCCCGGCACCATGGTTGTTATGGTGTCAGGATGATTGAAGTGCATTATTTCTATTATTACATTGTAATATAAATATAAATCATTCAACTCACCATAATGCAGAATCAGTGGGAGCCCTGAGTGTGTCACTTGCCACATCGCCTGCCACCAGATGCCATCAGGTGCCCCCAGCAAATCCCGTCCTTACATCAGATGTCCCTAGCAGTGTCCCTCCTTATATCAGGCATTCCCAGCAGAGTCCCTCCTTACATCAGGTGCCCCCAGCATAGTTCCTCCTTACATCAGGCATTCCCAGCAGAGCCCTTCCTTACATCAGGTGCCCCCAGCAGAGTCCCTACTTACATCAGGTGCCCCCAGCAGAGTCCCACCTTACATCAGGTGCGCCCGGCAGAGTCCGTCCTTACATCTGGTGTCCCCAGCAGAGTCCCTCCTTACATCAGGTGCCCCCAGCAGAGTCCCCCCTTACATCAGGTGCCCCCAGCAGAGTCCCTCCTTACATCAGGTGCCCCCTGCAGAGTCCCTTCTTACATCAGTGCTTACCTTAGTGTCCCCAGCAGAGCCCCGGTACTTCCTTACATCAGTGTCCCATGCAGACCCCCAGAACTTCCTTACATCAGTGTCCCCAGTGGAGCCCAGTCCTTACATCAGTATCCCCAGCAGAGGACAGTTCTTACATCAGTGTCCCCAGCGAAACCCAGTCCTTACATCAGTGTCCCCAGTGGAGCCCCGGTGCTTCCTTACATCAGTGTCCCTAGTGGAGCCAAGTCCTTACATCAGTATCCCCAGCAGAGGACAGTTCATACATCAGTGTCCCCAGCGGAACCCAGTCCTTACATCAGTGTCCCCAGTGGAGCCCTGGTGCTTCCTTACACCAGTGTCCCCAGTGGAGCCAAGTCCTTACATCAGTGACCCCAGTGGAGTTCAGTCCTTACATCATTGTCCCCAGTGGAGCCTAAACCTTACATCAGTGTCCCCTGTGGAGCCCAGTCCTTACATCAGTGTCCCCAGCAGAGCCAAGTTCTTACATCAATGTCCCTAGTGGAGCCCCGGTGCTTCCTTACATCAGTATTCCCAGTGGAGCCAAGTCCTTACATCAGTGTCCCCAGTGGAGTCCAGTCCTTATATCAGTGTCCCCAGCGGAGCCCCTCCTTATATCAGTGTCGCCAGCGGAGCCCCTCCTTATATCATTGTTCTCAGTGGAGCCCCAGTCCTTACATCAGTGTCCCCAGCAGAGCCCAAGTCCTTACATCAGTGTCCCCAGCAGAGCCCAGTCCTTACATCAGTGTCCCCAGCGGAGCTCCCGTCCTTCATCAGTGTCCCCAGTAGTGTCCCTCCTTATATCAGGCATTCCGAGCAGAGTCCCTCCTTACATCAGGTGCCCCCAGCATAGTTCCTCCTTACATCAGGCATTCCCAGCAGAGTCCTTCCTTACATCAGGTGCCCCCAACAGAGTCCCTCCTTACATTGGATGCCCCCAGCAGAGTCCTCCTTACATCAGGTGCCCCTCGGCAGAGTCCGTCCTTACATCTGGTGTCCCCAGCAGAGTCCCTCCTTACATCAAATGCCCCCAGCAGAGTCTCTCCTTACATCAGGTGCCCCCAGCAGAGTCCCTCCTTACATCAGGTGCCCCCGGCAGAGTCCATTCTTACATCTGGTGTCCCCAGCAGAGCCCAGTCCTTACCTCAGTGTTCCCAGCAGAGTCCAGTGCTTACCTCAATGTCCCCAGCAGAGCTCCAGTACTTCCTTACATCAATGTCCCCAGCAGAGCCCCGGTACTTCCTTACATCAGTGTCCCCAGTGGAGCCCAGTTCTTACATCAGTGTCCCCAGCAGAGCCCATTTCTTACATCAGTGTCCCCAGCGGAACCCAGTCCTTACATCAGTGTCCCCAGTGGAGCCCCGGTGCTTCCTTACATCAGTGTCCCCAGTGGAGCCAAGTCCCTACATCAGTGTCCCCAGTGGAGTTCAGTTCTTACATCATTGTCCCCAGTGGAGCCCCAACCTTACATCAGTGTCCCCAGTAGTGTCCCTCCTTATATCAGGCATTCCGAGCAGAGTCCCTCCTTACATCAGGTGCCCCCAGCATAGTTCCTCCTTACATCAGGCATTCCCAGCAGAGTCCTTTCTTACATCAGGTGCCCCCAACAGAGTCCCTCCTTACATTGGATGCCCCCAGCAGAGTCCTCCTTACATCAGGTGCCCCTCGGCAGAGTCCGTCCTTACATCTGGTGTCCCCAGCAGAGTCCCTCCTTACATCAAATGCCCCCAGCAGAGTCTCTCCTTACATCAGGTGCCCCCAGCAGAGTCCCTCCTTACATCAGGTGCCCCCGGCAGAGTCCATTCTTACATCTGGTGTCCCCAGCAGAGCCCAGTCCTTACCTCAGTGTTCCCAGCAGAGTCCAGTGCTTACCTCAATGTCCCCAGCAGAGCTCCAGTACTTCCTTACATCAATGTCCCCAGCAGAGCCCCGGTACTTCCTTACATCAGTGTCCCCAGTGGAGCCCAGTTCTTACATCAGTGTCCCCAGCAGAGCCCATTTCTTACATCAGTGTCCCCAGCGGAACCCAGTCCTTACATCAGTGTCCCCAGTGGAGCCCCGGTGCTTCCTTACATCAGTGTCCCCAGTGGAGCCAAGTCCCTACATCAGTGTCCCCAGTGGAGTTCAGTTCTTACATCATTGTCCCCAGTGGAGCCCCAACCTTACATCAGTGTCCCCAGTGGAGCCCAGTCCTTACATCAGTGTCCCCAGCAGAGCCCAGTTCTTACATCAGTGTCCCCAACGGAGCCCAGTCCTTACATCAGTGTTCCCAGCAGAGCCCCTCCTTATATCAGTGCCCTCAACGGAGCCCCTCCTTATATCAGTGTCCCCAGCAGAGCACCAGTCCTTACATCACTGTCCCCAGCGGAGCCCAAGTCCTTACATCAGTGTCCCCAGCAGAGCCCAGTCTTTACATCAGTGTCCCCAGCGGAGCCTCTGTCCTTACATCAGTGTCCCCAGCGGAGCCCAGTCCTTACATTAGTGTTCCCAGTGGAGCCCCCATCCTTACATCAGTGTCCCCAGCACAGCCCAGTCCTTACATCAGAGTCCCCAGCGGAGCCCCCGTCCTTACATCAGTGTCCCCAGCGGAGCCCAGTCCTTACATCAGTGTCCCCAGCGGAGCCCCAGTCCTTACATCAGTGTCCTCAGCGGAGCCCCAGTCCTTATAACAGTGTCCCCAGTGGAGCCCCAGTCCTTACATCAGTGTCCACAGCGGAGCCCCAGTCCTTACCTCAGTGTCCTAAGCAGAGCCATAGTTACCCCCCCCACCCCCTGTACATAGTTACCCCCCTCCCCCTGTACATAGTTACCTTCCTCCCCCTGTACATAGTTACCCCCTCCCCATAGTTACCCCCCTCCCCATAGTTGCTCCCTGTACATATTACCCCCTCCCCCTGTACATAGTTACCCCCCATACATAGTTACCCCCTGTACATTGTTACCCCCCTCCCCCTGTACATAGTTAACCCCTGTACATATTATCCCCCTCCCCCTGTACATAGTTACCCCCCATACAAATTACCCCCTCCCCCTTTACATAGTTACCCCCTGTACATATATCACCCCTCCCCCTGCACATAGTTGCCCCCTCTACATAGTTACCCCCCGGTACATATTACCCCCTCCCCCATACATAGTTACCCCCCTGTACATAGTTACCCCTTGTACATAGTTACCCCCCCTGTACATTGCATCCTCCATGTACACAAGACAATGCTCACTGCCCCCATACATATCTATGGTGGAGATATTGCAGTAATGGCGGGGGTTACAGCTGATGATCATGTGTTGCTGGCCTGGGCTGTCCACCGACTTCCCCCATAACACACAGACGGCAGAGCTGAGCAAACTCTCGCAACAAGCCATGTGTTCAGTGGAGAGGGGAGGGGCCTCTGATTCGTGCAGCCAATTGGTTTCCATGTACAAGAGAATAGTCTACTTGTACACTGAAGAAAGAAGCCAATTGGCTGCCCCTCCCCTCTCCACTGAGTACACGAGAAAAGATACCTCGCCGCAGTGGCTGGCGGCCATTTTGTTTGTAACCCGCTGGCCGTTTTTGCCTAAAACATTTCAGATTTCCCAGGACAAAGGCAAAATTCCGGGAATTTAATCGGGACGAGCTCCGATCGGAACGAGGGTCGCAAAATCGGGATTGTCCCGGGAAAATCAGTACTGTTGTCAAGTATATAAACATTATATATGTGTTATATAAACACTAAGCTGACTGACCGCACACTACACTACACTAAATACCCTGCCTAATCTCCATTAATAAAGACTATATATGGCCATGTGTAAGCAGCCTTACAAAGTGTGGGGCATGGACTTAGCCCCTGAGCCATGATTGGCCAAAGGCACCATGCCTTTGGCCAATCATGGCTCTCACAGCAGATCGTGCTTTGATTGGCCAAAGCATGCAGGTCAGGTGCATGCTTTGTCCAATAAGCAGGCGTCAATGAACTGCGATCTCGCAGTGCGTTATGGGGCGCTCCGCAGCGCTCGAATCTGCCGTGAACGCCCCATGTGTTCATTTGTTCTGGGAGCAAACAAATACACCTGATGTTCGAGTCGAACTTACGTTCGATTCGAACATCAGGACCATCCCTACTTATTTTGTTCTGATATTAACAAAATGCACTTTTTATCTACCAACATTTTAACCTAAAAGTATTGATTTGTTATTTTGAAAAGCCTGTATAAAAGAAGTGGTGGAAAAAAAAACATGGGGTCAACAAATATTTTTTTACAGGTGGCCTCTTTGTGGTTTATGGAACTAGGGGCATGGCAGGGTGTGTCCATTGCTTATATGCTTTGTGCTGAAAGGTGTCGCTCTTGGGAGGTTTATGCAAGTACAAGTGAACTGTCATGTGACACTTAATATCTAGCGTCAATGTATTGAGATTATATTTTTGGAATGCTCATAGATGAGGGTCATAGTGAAATGTAGTCCCATGTTTTCCATCTTTATCATCCGCCTCTGGGTTGCCGGTTCACTGCATGAAGTTCCACTGTGCATCATGTTTCAAGAGTATGTTAAGTTTCCATCACAGGTCTATAAAAGGCCAAAAACATCAGAAGAGGGGAAAAATAGGGTCACATGGGTCTATCAACCACATTGAGGGACCTTTTTGTATAAGGTCATGTCTAAAGTTAAAGCAAACTTGTACTAGCAATTTGTGACAGAAACAGGAGGCACTTAAACACGCTGAACACAAATTTTCACAAATTTTTCAAAAAGTGGACAAAGTCATTACTTGAGCCTGATGGCTTGGGTTCAGCTGCTCACCACAAACTTTTGCTTTTTTAAAGAGCTAGTTCACCAGAATTGAGACATCCAAGTGTAATAGGTTAAGATTTACTTAAAGCGGAGTTCCACACCAAAATGGAACTTCCGCTTTTCAGGACCCCCCCCCCCCCTCCGGTGTCACATTTGGCACCTTTCAGGGAGGAGGGGGGTGCAGATACCTGTCTAAGACAGGTATTTGCATGCACTTCCGACATAGACTCCCACGGGAGTCTATGCCTCTTCCTGTCCCTCCGCGCTGTCTCCTGGGAAACACACAGCTCCCAGGAGATAGCGGGGACCAGTTACGATGCGCAGTAGGGAACCGGGAAGTGAAGCCGCAACGCTTCACTTCCTGATTCCCTCACCTAGGATGGCGGCGGCAGCTGCCGAGAACCGAGCGGGTTCTCGGCGTCGCCTGCCGACATCGCTGGACCCTGGGACAGGTAAGTGGCCATTTATTAAAAGTCAGCAGCTGCAGTATTTGTAGCTGCTGGCTTTTAATATTTTTTTTTTTTTGGCGGTTTAGGTGGACCCCCGCTTTAATGAAAAAATACAAAGAAAGAAAGACAAGTTTTAAAATGTATTTTTATTTTTATTTTTTTAGCACTAAGCATAATGTATAAAAAAATAACCATTTTCTTTTCAGGATTGTTCACACATCAGCATTATTGTGTGTTTTCCAGAGCTTGCAAATTTCAGGAATGCTGGTTGGTACCATTATAGATAGTTATAGATAATAAAATTACATAAAGAAGTGCGTCCCTTTATGACCATTTAGGCACCACATCCAAGCAACAAGAACTATTAAAACAAACTCCAAAATGGGGCTTTTAAGGTGTCTCATCATTGATTACATAAAACCTATGTACCAAAATTTAAAAAATGATATCAATTTTATTTTCGTACGGCTTAAAAAAAAAAACAGAAAAATGCAAAACTCTAATAAAACATACACTGAGCAAAATTATAAACGCAACACTTTTGTGTTCGCCCCTATTTGTCATGAGCTGAACTCAAAGAGCTACGAGAAAAAGATCTTTTTCTATGTACACAAAAGGCCTATTTCTCTCAAATATTCTTCACAAATCTGTCTCAACCCTGGTTCACATTGATGCTACCTTGAAATCGAGCTACTTCACTTGAAGTAGCGCGATTTCAAAGTAGCAAGGTCAGCGCGATTTCGGGTGCTACTTGATAGACATCTGTGTGGCTTCATGCACAGATGTCTACTGAAGTCGCACCTGAAATCAGCAAAAGTAGTGCAGTAGTGTGCCCCAAAATGAGTGTCACATCAATTGGAACAGTGCCATTGCCTCCAATAGGCTGCGACTTGTCATGCGATTTGATCTCTCAAATCGCTCCAATGTGAACCTAGGATAAATCTGTGTTAGTGAGCACTTCTCCTTTGCCGAGATAATCCATCCACCTCACAAGTGTGGCATATCAAGATGCTGATTAGACAGAATGATTATTGCATAGGTGTGCCTTATTCTGGCCACAACAAAAGGCCACTCTAAAATGTGCAGTTTTATCACACAGCACAATGCCACAGATGTCGCAAGTTTTGAGGGAGCGTGCAATTGGCATGCTGACTGCAGGAATGTCCACCAGAGCTGTTGCCCATGAATTGAATGTTCATTTCTCTACCATAAGTTGTCTCCAAAGGCGTTTCAGAGAATTTGGCAGTACGTCCAACCAGCCTCACAACCGCAGACCACGTGTAACCACACCAACCCAGGACTTCCACATCCAGCATCTTTACCTCCAAGATCGTCTGAGACCAGCCACCTGGACAGCTGCTGCAACAATCCGTTTTCATAACCAAAGAAATTCTGCACAAACTGTCAGAAACCGTCTCAGGGAAGCTCATGCATGCTCGTCCTCTTCATCAGGGTCTCGACCTGACTGCAGTTCGTCGTCGTTATCGACTTGAGTGGGAAAATGCTCACATTCGATGGCATCTGGCACTTTGGAGAGGTGTTCTCTTCACAGATGAATCACGTTTTTCACTGTACAGGGCAGATGGCAGACAGTGTATATGGCGTTGTGTGGGTGAGCGGTTTGCTGATGTCAAATTTGTGGATCGAGTGGCCCATGGTGGCGATGGGGTTACGGTATAGGCAGGCATATGCTATGGACAATGAACACAGGTGCATTTTATTGATGGCATTTTGAATGCACAGAGATACCGTGATGAGATCCTGAGGCCCATTGTTGTGCCATTCATCCATGACCATCACCTCATGGTGCAGCATGATAATGCACGGCCCCATGCTGCAAGGATCTGTACACAATTCCTGAAAGATGAAAACATCCCAGTTTTTGCATGGCCAGCATACTCACCGGACATGTCACCCCTTGAGCATGTTTGGGATGCTCTGGATCGGCATATACGACAGCGTGTTCCAATTCCTGCCAATATCCAACAACTTCGCACAGCCATAGAAGAGGAATAGACCAACATTCCACAGGCCACAATCAACAACCTGATCAACTCAATGTGAAGGAGATGTGCTGCACTGCGTGAGGCAAATGGTGGTTACACCAGATACTGACAGGTTTTTGGACCCCCCAGACCCCCCCAATACGGTAAAACTGCACATTTTAGAGTGGCCTTTTATTGTGGCCATCCTAAAGCACACCTGAGCAATAATCATGCTGTCTAATCAGCATCTTGATATGCTACATCTGTGAGGTGAATGGATTATCTTGGCAAAGGAGAAGTGCTCACTAGCACAGATTTAGACATATTTGTGAACAGTATTTGAGAGAAATAGGCCTTTTGTGTACATAGAAAAATATCAGCTCATGATAAACACAAAACACAACACAAACACAAAAGCTCATGATAAACACAAAAGTGTTTCGTTTAGAATTTTGCTCAGTGTCTATAAAGGGTAGGGTATTGTTATCACTAGTAGTACCGCAGCCAAATAAATAGCATAATATTCCCATACATTTACATTTACCTCTCAGGATTCAGTAAGATCACTGTGATATTTAAAGCGGAGTCCCGATTAAAAAAAATAATTAAAAGTCAGCAGCTACGAATACTGCAGCTGCTGACTTTTAATAATCGGACACTTACCTGTCCCAGGGTCCAGCGATGCGGGGGAACGAAGCCCCACTCGTCTCCCCCTCCTCTCTGCGGCGCAGACATTGTCACTGTGGGTGCCCGGCTGTGGTTTCACAGCCGGGCACGCATTGCGCATGCGTGAGCTGCGCGGCACGCCGTGACTGGCCGGACAATCATCTGGGACCTGTGACGTGTCCCAGAAGATTGCAGGAAGGGAGGGGGGTGAGGTGATCTCCCTTCCGGTGCCGCAGTGCGCCGGGAGGAAGTGGGAGCTGGAACCCTCTAAAAAGAGGGTACCGGCTGCCCACCCAAAAAAAAATGACATGCCAAATGTGGCATGTCAGGGGGGTCACCTTCCCTTAAAGCGGAAGTTCCATTTTTGGGTGGAACTCCACTTTAAGTTACACAAACTTTTATTCTGAAGATTGCAATGGTATTTTGATTCTGAGGTGGTTACGTGTTTTACATATCTTTTCTATTTCCTCAGACCATATGGAAATATCTAAAATTATGTAAAGATACCATTATTCATAATAATCAAATAGTAGTTTTATTACACATATTTTTTCAGCAATAATACTCCATAAACCAATATCTAAACTTAATTTATTTTTATACTTACAGCATTTATATTTTTTTAGTGTTAGTATGCAATACACTGTGCAGAAATCCCAAACCACCTGGAAGGGGACAGCATAAAATGCTAGATGTACTGTGTTATATTTTGATTCATACATTTCATTTTTCTTTTTTTTCTTTTTTGCAATTAAATTTTTTATTGAGTTGTTGAAAAACAGGGATACAAAGTATCGAACATGAAAACATAAATGATTTGTATCATAAAGGACGAACAAAAAAACATCCCCGAAACGGTCAACATTTTCTGTGATGAATGATATCATACCTTAAAATTTTAATCATTATAGATAACAGACAGTTACATATGGTACGTTGGGCAGAGTGCGCCAAAATTGTTGCAGTTTGAGTCTGAAGTACATAGAGTGCCATAGAATATTATGTGTAAAGTCCCTTCCTTTTTTAATTTACAATATAAAAAAAAACAAAAAACTCTCTTTTTAAATTCTTGGATTAAAGGGGAAAAGAGGGTGTTATTTATATTGGGAATTTTAAGGGACTTTAATGCTGTCCCATAATACACATAATATTATATTGCAATTTAAGTATAGCAGTCTTTAGGGGGACTTTTTTTTACACAAAATATTTGTTATTAAGGGGGGTTTAATAGTGTTAGATACGGGCACAGTTCTTTCTATATACATACATCGAATGCAGTGACAGATGTCTTCGTGGGACAATGTATACTTCACTATATGCATACTTTGAAAACTGCAGGGCTTTTTGACCACAATTCAGTGCAAATATCTGAGGCTTCATTCAATGTATCATATTGCTAGGCATTGGACATAACAACCTCATATTTATAATACAAAGATATAATTAAATAAACAGGTACCGTATATACTCGAGTATAAGTCGTTCCGAGTATAAGTCGAGGCCCTAATTTACCACAAAAAAATGGGAAAAACTTATTGACCCGAGTATAAGACGAGGGTGAGAAATGCACAGCTACTGTAAGTGGAAAAGAGGGTCAACAATGCCCATTTGCAGCCTCACTGTGCCCATTTGCAGCCTCACTGTGCCCATTTGCAGCCATAGGTCCCCTGAACTTCAAACTCGGTAGTTAAGGGTTCCTAGATGCCCCCTAGCTGCAGCCAAAATTTGGGGTCTCTGAACCCAAAGGGTCCCGAAATGACATTGCAGCAGATGGACACAGTTGACCGAATTTGGGGCCCTGTATCCCAGGGCCACCTAGTGCTAAGAACCCCAAATTTGGTGTGCAAACCCAGTGGAACTAGAAACATAACATTTCCAAAGCTGGGGTTTCTAGCACCAAGTGGCCCCGAGATACAGGGCCCCAAAAATCAATTCAGAAAATGTCAAGCACTTTTCTACAGCAGAGAATGACATTTTCCGAACAAGTTTGGGGGCCCTGTATCTCAGGGCCCCTTAGTGCTAGAAACTTCAGCTTTGGATATGTTGTGGTACCAGTTCCACTGGGTTTGCACACCAAATTTGGGGTTCTTAGCACCAAGTGACCCTGAGATATGGGGCCTCAAACTCGGTTCAGAAAATGTCAAGCACTTTTCTGTAGCAGAGAATGACATTTTCTGAACCGATTTTGGGGCCCCGTATCTCGGGGCCACTTAGTGCTAGGAACTTCAGCTGTGGATATGTTGTGGTACCAGGTCCACTGGGTTTGCACACCAAATTTGGAGTTCCTAGCACCAAGTGGCCCTGAGATACGGGGCCCCAAAGTCGGTTCGGAAAATGAAATTTTTTGCTGCAAAAAAAAGTGCTTGACTCGAGTATAAGTCCAGGGGGGCACTTTCAGCACTAAAAAATGTGCTGAAAAATTCGACTTATACTCGAGTATATACGGTATGTAATCCATCAAAATCAATCAAAATGATAAAGTGCAATGCATTTAAACTCATTATTTGACATACAGAATAATTACACAGTTAACAGTAATTAATAAATGTAGGACTACATAAAAAATAAAAAAGTATAAAATTAATTTAAAAAAATGAATTCAATTAACTTTCCTAAAACAAACAAAACAGTTACAAACTCATAACAGTACATGGAATCCACCTTAAAAATACTTTCAATTCTTATCGGGGGTGGGCTTTCCTCAGTTCTTTTCACAATTTTATATTATACTAAAAACCTGAATTTAAGGTATTTTGTTAGCATCTACACCCCCAATTCGTGACCATAGTATTGTTATGGCTGTACATACTTTCATGTGTTTTTTGCATTATTACTAACTTATAATTGCATGTCACTTCTCTCTCCACAATGTATATAGATTGCATCTATGTTTCTATGTGCCTGATCTCGACAAACTGAAACCTCGATTTGCCATGTACTGCTTTTGTTTACTTTGATGTCCTATCTGATTTTCTTAACAATTTAAAGAATGCATAAAAAAAAACTTTCAAAGTAGATAATAATACAAATAATATATATTAGATATTATTATTATTTTATCAACATTTTTTGAATTGGATTTGGGTATTATAAACTGACTTACTCTGATAGGCAGTCTCAGTGCTTTCTTGGTTTTAAGATACCAATTACAATTTTCAATTCACAATAGTCTATCATATGCACTTTAACCACTTGCCTACCATGCACTTACACCCCCTTCCTGCCCAGGCCATTTTTCAGCTTTCAGCGCTGTCACACTTTGAATGACAATTGCGCGATCGTGCTACACTGTACACAAACATATTTTTTATCATTTTCTTCACACAAATAGAGCTTTCTTTTGGTGGTATTTAATCACTGCTGGGTTTTTTATTTTTTACAAAAAAAAAAAAAACCCAAAAATTTTGAAAAAAAAAATGTTTTTCACTAATATGCTGCACTTATGGGCACTGATAGGTGGCACTAATATGTGGCACTGATGAGCACTGTTAGGCGGCACTGATGGGCACTGTTAGGCAGCACTGGTGGGCACTGATAGGCAGCACTGGTTCATACTAATAGGCGGTATTAGTGGGCACTAATAGGCGGCATTGATAGGTGGCACGGATAGGCGGTACTGATGGGCATCGGTGGCTGGCACTGATGGGCAACACTGATGGGCATTGATGGGCAGCACTGATAGGCGGCACTGATTACCAGCACTGACTGGCATCGCTAATGGGCACTGATTGGTGGCACTTGTGGGCAGTGGTGGGCACTGATTGCTGCCACTGGTGGGCACTGATCGCTGGCATTGGTGGGCACTGATTTATGACACTGTTTTTCACTATTGTATTCAGGGCACTTGGTTTTTTTGGTGACAGTCATTCAGTAGAGAGAGGCTGACAATGCAGCTTGGGATTCAAGAGAAGACAATGGGGTTGATATACTAAAGGCAAATTGACTGTGCACTTTGCAAAGTGCAGTTGCACTCTACAAGAGCAGTTAGCCTAGAGGGGGGAATTTGGGACTTTAAATGAAGCACAGTGTTTGTGCCTACATCCCGGGTTCAAGTACATAAAAAAGGGGAACATGGGACTTTAAATGAGGCAATTGACTTGTGGAGGTAGAGTATATAGTAATCATTTTTTATTTGTAACAATAGTAAAAAGGTATTTTCATATGTATACATGCACAATGGCATAAACATAATGGATGCATACACATTAGCTTGGCAGCACATAAAAGACATTCCCCTTTTATGTACTACAAGAGCAGTTGCTCCAGAGCTTAGTAAATGAGCAGAAGCTCTGCTGACTTCCATCATCCAATCATGTGCAAGCAAACATGCTGTTTTTTATTTTCCTTTGCATGTAATTGGGTGTTCTTTTCAAAGTGAAGCTTTACCTCATTTACTAAGCTCTGGAGCAACTGCACTTTGCAAAGTGCACAGTCTAGTAGCCTTTAATAAATCAACCCCAATGTGTTATCCACTCAAACAGGATATTAGGAGTTCTGGCAGAACAAGTTATTTTTTCTGAACTTGCAGCATTTTTCAAACCAAACTCAGTAATGAGAAAATACTTTCTAAATACAAGAGGCTGAACATTGGTGTGCTTTGTGTATTTCTTCTACAGTAGATCTGTGCAGTATTCCAGTGTGAAACCTTCCTGTAATAAAGACCGGTCACTGCTGCTCTCTCTCCTTGTGTAGCATGAACGGTCTTGTATCCGCCCCCTTCCTGTAAATTAATGCAGGCAGCCTTTAGTGGGAGGAGCTGCTGAGCCCCTCCCACAGCTCTTCTCTCTGCATAGACTACGTAGAGCACAAGATTTTTTTTACAAGAAAATAATTAAGCTTGCACAAGCATTTGGTGCACACAAAGTGCATTTATATCCTTTGTGGCTATAAAGGAATATATTTAAATGAAAGGGTTTGTTTTTTTGCCCTGAGTTCAGATATAAACGGATAAACATCAGGAAATGTGCAACTATCATACAGATGTTCTGTTTTTTTTTTTTGTTTTTTGCTTTTTGCCATACACTTTAATAAGTCACCATGCTTAGGATAAGTTAGGTGTGCAAAGTCGGAATAAATAAGACTGAAGGTTGTTTTCCGATGTTTTCATAAAGCTGTGGTAATGACTGGTGGGAGGTTGTCAAGATCCTTATTAAGCCCCGTACACACGATCAGAAAATCGTATGAAAAATACCGCTTTCTAAGCAATCGTACGATAATAAGATCGTTAGTACAGAGCTTTCGAGAACCGATCATGGCAGTTCATCCGATATTATTCTATCGGACATGAACGGAAAAATTTTCCGTACGATGCTAGATCGCCTGATTTTCGTTTAATCATTACAGCTGACGTTCGAAAATGCAATACAAATGCATTACAACACATGACATCACTTCCGGATTTTTATTCTGTTGTATGAGAATTTTCGGGACTTTAGTAAACTCATCAGATTCGATCTGCGATTATCATGCAAAAAAAAAAAAAAAACGGACGATCATTCATCCAATAATCTTATCGTGTGTATCGGGCAGCTGCTGTAACCTATACGAAACTGAAATGATTGTAATCTTCCACCCTTTCTATACATTCCTGTGTATATACATAGCGTGTAGGTGGCTAGACAGCACGCTGAGTGCTTTGTGGTGGTGAGAGAAGTACTGGGTTTGGGGGTGTGTTTATCGTTTCTTAAGAACAACAGTAATATTGCTCACAGTGTATAGAATTTATGAATCAGACATCATAATCATAAATGAAGGTCAAATGACTGCCCAATGAAAGTCCAGTGATGCACAACTGAAATAGGGGTACTTCTTATATTTTTTATACAGGATGTTCAAGTGGAGTGCACATGTTTTAATAATTCCTCGCTATGGCTCTTCTAATTAAAGTGTATCATACTGAATCAGAATATTAATACACTTAGGGGGGGGGGTTACTAAAACTGGAGCACTCAGAATCTGGTGCAGCTGGTAGCCAATCAGCTTCTAACTTCAGCTTGTTCAATTAAGCTTTGCCAATAAATCCTGGAAGCTGATTGTTTCTATGCGGAGCTGCACCAGATTTTGCACTCTCTAGCTTTAGTAAATAACCCCCTTGGCAACCTTTCAGAGCACCATAGGAACCCTGTGAACTAGAGTGTTTAATTATGCAAATACTGACTTCTGCTAGAAAGTAGGTACAATGACCCACCCCTTCCTGTACCTTGCTATTAGCCAGTGATGCTGCCCATTGCACCTATTGGCCAAAAGTAAGTTGAGAAATGCAGGAGGGTCCAGACCAGTGTTAATTTTGGCAGCAAATTTCAATTTTGTTTTAGTCTTAGGACTAAAATGGCATTTTAGTTTTAGTCCCATTTTAATCTCCTGCAATTGTTTTAGTTTTAGTCACATTTAGTCGACTAAATCTCCAGTATATTTTAGTCAACTAAAATGACCTACGTTTTAGTCGACTAAAATCTCCAGTACATTTTGGACGACTAAAGCTAATTTTAGTCATCTAAAATCGAATGGGCGTAATTAAATTGTAATGCATCAGTTAACATTTCTCTACAATTTCCAAACTCATTACATACTGCTAGAATGAAAAATCTCATATGTTATTATATATGATATTGAGATATGAACATGCACTACAGACCAGTGTTAATTTTGAAGTAAAATTTCAATTTAGTTTTAGTCTTATCCCCGTTCCATGCGATCGGACATTCCGACAACAAAATCCATGGATTTTTTCCGACGGATGTTGGCTCAAACTTGTCTTGCATACACACGGTCACACAAAGTTGTCAGAAAATCCGATCATTCTGAACGCGATGACATAAAACACGTACGTCGGGACTATAAACAGGGCAGTAGCCAATAGCTTTCGTCTTTTAATTTATTCTGAGCATGCGTGGCACTTTGTGCGTCGAATTTGTGTACATACGAGTGGAATTTAACCGATCGGATTTTGTTGTCCTAAAATTTTATATCCTGCTCTCAAACTTTGTGTGTCGGAAATTCCGACGGAAAAAGTCCGATGGAGCCCACACACGATCGGAATTTGCCACAACACAATCCAATCGCACTTTTTCCGTCGGATAATCCGACCGTGTGTACGGGGCATTAGTCTTTTGACTAAAATGCCATTTTAGTTTTAGTCCCATTTTAGTCTTTTGACTAAAATGCCGTTTTAGTCGTATTTTAGTCATCTCAATTGTTTTAGTTTAGTCGTATTTAATCAACTAAAATAGTATTTATTTCGTCGACTAAAATGTTTTAGTCATTTTAGTCGACTAAATTAACACTGGTCCAGACTAAAGCATCCACTTCATAGCTAGAAATGGTAGTTGCATAATATTGTGTTCGGGGGCTCCTTGCTCTTGTAAACTAGGTCCATATAAGTACAAAGAATAGTGCAGCGCTAATTATCACAATTGATTCATCTCGACATCCGATAAAATAAATAATAAGTTCATTGAAAGAAAAAAATTTTGTTGAAAAAGTTCATAAGAAGCTCATGAAAAGATAAAATCAGGATTCCAAATAAAGTGACATCAATGAAGACCGAAATGCCGTGCCAAAAGTGTATCCTCCACCATGAGACACTCTATGGCGCTCACCTCAACAGTAGGACCCCTGAGTCAACAAAGGGTCAAAAAAGCTTTCCCAAAAGGGCAAAATCCTGGAGAGTAGCGACCTCTTCAGAGTGCAAAGCACATGGATCACCATATCAGCTCGCATGCAGGGAATCTCAGCATAAGATCATCAGTGTCCAAGTATAGGCAAATAAAACAGGAAACCTCTAGTGCTCTCTGCTAGCATATGTGTAATAAATAAAAAGAATCACACTTACATAAAAGGCACTTCCATTAAGTACCAGCCAACAAGCGTTCTGTCACATAAAGGCACATGGAATCAGCATATGGAGATGGCCGTGGGTGACTTAGCTCTCCCCGTCGAACCCTAAGTCCATATAAGCATCGCTGGAGTTAAAGTTCTTTGTAGACTTATGCCGCGTACACACGACCGGACGTTCCGGCAGAAAAGGTCCAACGGAATAATTCCTTCGGACATTCCGATCGTGTGTGGGCTTCATCTGACTTTTTCTTTCTAAAATTCTGACAGACCTAGAAACAGAACATGTTTCAAATCTTTCCGACGGAATCAGTTCCTATCGGAAAAAAATGCTTGTCTGTATGCTAGTCCGACGGACCAAAAACGACGCAAGGGCAGCTATTGGCTACTGGCTATTGAACTTTCTTTTTCTAGTCCTGTCGTATGTCATCACGTTCTAAATGATCGGACTTTGGTGTGATCGTGTGTAGGCAAGTCCGTTTCAGTTGTCAGAAAGACCGTTGGAGTCTATTCTGACGGAAAGTTTGGTCGTGTACGCGGCATTAGAACCCTGTAGTACATGCAACAATATAGAAATTTCTTCCCTCCCCTCTCCCCTTCCCCCCCCCTCTCCCTTCCTTTTTTTCCCTCTACCAGTTTCCCCCTCTTCTTCCCCCCAGTTCCCCATTCCCCAATTCCTTTCTACTTCTCCACATAAACTTTACTTTTAAACACATTTAATCAAAGATTTAACCTTATGGCAACCCTGATATCCCCTAGTGTCTCCCTATCGGCCCTCTATGACCTTGCCATATTAACTCCCTTGGATTCGATGTATCTGGGATCAAGTCAGGGGACCGGCCAGGCAGTTTAAAGGTGCAACCATTGCATGGGGTAAGTGTCTAATATCTATAGGCAACTGGGTTCATAACCAACATTGACACTCTGTATGTGCAAAGAATTTTATAGTAATTTTTAAATTGTTGTTATAACTTTGTTCTTCTCTGTTTATTTAGTGGTCTCAATTTAATAAATCTCTTGCACATCCCCTGAGGAAGCTAAAATAGCGAAACATGTCGGGCTAATGTGCAATATCTCTTGCTGTGATTTATTACCCACCTATATAAGACGATGACCACCAAGTGTATATAATGTTTTATTGCTAACTCAAAAGTTTGTATTTTCTGTTTTTTCTTTTAAAATGAATCTATATTTTTTACTTACAATAAGTCAAGTGTATAAATTTATGCTAGACACCGCAAAAATCCCCCCATCCCCTATCTCTCTGCTTTTTTTGACCTAATGTTCTTCGGGATGAGGTGTCTTTAGAATGGGTGTTCTCATCATTCGGACCAAACTAATATAAAACTCAATATAGAAATGACCTTTTGTACAGCTCTATACTCCTGCAATAGCCATGAAATCTTTATTGTTTTTTCCAGAGACTATATATATATATATATACACACACACACAGTATCTTACAAAAGTGAGTAACACCCCTCACATTTTTGTAAAATATTTGATCCTATCTTTTCATGTGGCAACACTGAAGAAATGACACTTTGCTACAATGTAAAGTAGTGAGTGTACAGCTTGTATAACAGTGTAGGTCAGTGTATGTCAGGTAGGTCAGTGTGTGTCAGGTAGGTAGGACAGTGTATGTCAGGTAGGTCAGTGTGTGTCGAGTAGGTAGGTCAGTGTGTGTCAGGTAGGTAGGTCAGTGTGTGTAAGGTAGGTAGGTCCGTGTATGTCAGGTAGGTAGGTCAGTGTGTGTGGGGTAGGTAGGTCACTGTATGACAGTATATGTAGGTCAGGTAGGTCAGTGTGTGTATGTCAGGTAGGTCAGTGTGTGTCAGGTAGGTAGGTCAGTGTGTGTATGTCAGACAGGTGAGTTTAGTGGTCAGCATTGATGGGCACTGGTAAGCCAGACAGCAACCAGCTAGTGAGCTTACCCCCCACCATACAACCCCACCGCCCAGCCAAAAAACCCTGCGCCACTAACACCGACGTATCCCCCCCCCCCTGTGCTGGCCTTGGGCTTAGGGCTGAAGCACCTGGTCTTTTTGCCACCTAGCAACTCCCCTGGGTGGGGGATCAGCCTGTCAGTGCTCAGACCATACCACGCACACTGCATCACATTGGTCTGAATGGCTGTCATTCTAGAAGGAAGCCTCTTCTAAAGTGTATTCTGATGGCAGGGAAGTCTCCTCGCTGTCAGAATACAAAGGCTCAGCAGGGAGGATTCCCCCATCCACCTTGAATGTGTGGATGGGTAATTCGAGTCATTTTTGTTTTTTTCATGCAACCCACTGGTTGAATAAAAAAAAATGACTCATCTGTGGCCAGCTTAACTTTCCTCTATAGTAACTCTTCTTCTTCTTTTTATTACAGGTAAAGAATGGATCCCAAGCAGAATGGATTCTAAGCAGAAGCAATATAGCATCATTGAGTTCTTGACGAAGGAGGGGTGCAGCTTGTCCGACATCCACTGCAGAATGTTTATGGAGATATACCTAGGCAATGGCAATGCCCACAGATGAATGAAGACGTTTAAAGAAGGGGAAACCAGCAGTGAAAACAACCCATGCAGTGGGTGACCACTGACACAAATGGCCTGTAGTCTGAATGCTATACAGAAGATGGTGGAAGACTTATGCTCCGTACACACGGTCGGATTTTCCGACGGAAAATGTGTGATAGGACCCCGTTGTTGGAAATTCCGACCGTGTGTAGGCTCCATCACACATTTTCCATCGGAATT